>CAJNYU010000337.1:0-79944 GCA_905331475.1 Rotaria socialis
GATGGCAAATTCATTTTATTGTCAATATACATCAATGAACTAATATAAAATGTGAATTGATTTAAGCGTAACATACGATTAATAATGCGTCTCTTCAAATCGTTTCCATCAATAAATGTCTCACGATCACAGACGGTAGAACACAAACCAAGTACCTCTAGATTGGACATCCGATATAGTAATGGTAGGATTGTTTCATCATAATTCGAAATTTTGAAATAACAAGACAAAGAAAAACATCTTAGATTTGGCAAATCGCCCTAAAAAGAATTTTGTTATTCGACAATATAGAGATATTTCTTACAAAACTAACTTGATTTTTGTAGTTTTGTGGATAATAAGCATTAACCATATCAACATAGAGCGTATGACGTTGACTAAAACGACCATCAAGAAGATAGAGACAATTTGCGAAACATTGTACTCTGATATTTAACATCAAAAGACTTGAAGAATAAATATTTGGAGGTGACAGTTCCTCGAAATTGAATCGAAGAGGACTTCTATGCGATGATTCATACAATGTTAAAGCCGTCAGACGCGTGCAAACATTGAAGATATCAACACATATTTCTTCCACTGACAATGGTGCCTCATGATGATCATCACTTTTATTCGTCGTAATTAAAAGTGTTGTAATCTGACTTTTGAAAATACCAGATGACAGAATTTCATCTAAATACATACGTATGTACAGTATTAGTTAGAAAAAAAAGTCTATGAAAATAATATCAATATATTTTCAATTGATCTAGTTATCTTTATTAGCTTAATACGTCTTTCACCTTTGTTTAAAATAATAAATGTGGAAACTTCGGATTTCATCCGAGAGTTATGTGTACTGCAAGAAGTGCATGGGACATATGAGTCATTCTAGAATGTTTGAACACCAAAATTATCATGAGAAACTAGGCAATTTGGGTTCTGAATTCAGTTTTTGTGCATTTTGAGACCTTTTTCAGGCGATGTTTCGTTAGAAAGCTACGATTTACTTCAAAACTAGTATCAGATTCGGAATCAGCGTTAAAAGCTGAGTCGATTTATATATATGTTGTGAATAATTCTGAGAAGAAATTTTTTTTGAAAAATCCCTGTACTTCCCCTCAGGGATGATCTGATCAAAAATGACAATTTTTTCGATAACTCAGCCATTTCTTGACGGATCCTTTTCATCTTCGAACTCGACCAAGATATTGATGAGACAATTCTGTGCACAAAATTTCAGCTCAATCGAATGTAATAGGGAAGAGTTATCATGTAAACGGTCGGCCGGACACACTGACCGAGTCTAGTATATACTCACTTATTGAGTACCCAAAAAATGCATATTATCAGTTACGAATCAATATTTTAATTGTTCTTATCGTAAATGCAAAAAGATGATAGTATCAAAAGTGAAGATATCCGTGAATAGAGAGTTACTCATGACTGGCAAGGACGTTCATACCCATAGGATTTATTAAGCTAAGTAATTTGATAAGAAACCAATAAATTTATTACATTAAGAATAAAAACAAACATCAAACTTGACTAACAAGCATATTCGCTGAACGATGGTGTTTCATATATTCTGATGACTTTTTTTGTTGAATAATTAATTGTTGAGCTCGGATTTTTGCTGCTTCTACTTGTTCTTGAGTGAAATTTTTTGCAGGTGGTTTAGGCGGTATTTTATTTCGTAACGAAACTTGTTTCAATGAATTTACATCATTTTGTACCTTGGAAGGTTTATATAGACTTGAAACAGTTTTTCGTATCGCATCACGATATTGTATTTCATTATGATGATTATTGGTTTTATTCTCACTTGCTAGCAATGATGGTGGCTGAACAACAATATCATTTCCATCATCATCATCATCATCATCACAATCAAACGCAGCCAACATTGTTGATTGTTGATTTAATGGTAAACTCCAATTTTTAGGACGGTTACGATAATAAATTTCCGATTGAAAAATACGAATTTTTTCATAAGGTTTTTGATAGATATTATCTGATAATCTTCGTGCTGTTTTATCTTTCGATGAATAATGCCCATTCAATTCTGGCAATGATACTGCTGTTGATTGTATCGGTGTATTTTTCACCGTTAAACCATGATTTGATAATGAAGATAATTGTTGTTCGCTATTGTGATTTTTTAAATGCCAATCGATTTTTGTTGTTAAATAAATCCATATTGCAAGAATAAGTAAAACATGAACGATTTCATAAATAAATGTAATAAATAAAATTCTTAGACGTGTTTGAATATAAAGTAAAAATATATCATGAACAAGTGGCATTTTACATGATGTGTATAGTAATAAAATAATAATTGCAATCAAACTTGGACAATAATGTGAACAACGTTCATAACATGATGATTTACAGTAAAGATTTTTATGATATTTAAAACGATTATATGCATAATAATAAAATGTTATTGACGATATATACACAAGAAATTCGAGCAGCAAATAAAGAAAAAATGTCGTATAAGGTTGATAAAGAAGTAAGTAACCAACATTATATGTAGAATCATTTGTATTGAAACATACATTTCTTAATAGTAATTGAAATGCACTGTACATCAAACACCATTGTAAAACATTAAGTGCAAGAGCAAGTGAATAAATTATGGAAAATATTTTTGATATTGACCAAAATACATAAGGTTCTCGTAGAATACAAATAAATGAAGCAAATAGAAAATTTAAAAGACTTAAACGTGAATAAGAATCGATTGAGAATGATAATGATGAAGACGTTATATTTGATGTTGTTAATTGTTTAGCAGTAGAAATTAAAGTAGACGATGATATAAATGAAGGAGACCAGTCGAATAGTAGATCAAAATCAGTGTGCAGTAATAACACTAAACACACATTTAGAGAGAAAAATTTATCATTTGATTAAAGTATAGATTTCAATTTTTTATTTTCTACTTCTTCATAAATTATTACATAATCAATATTTTCTAATTAGCTCAGAGCCATTATCTATCTAAAAATGAATCACTATAATCGAAATAGCAGGATTTTTTTTCTCAATTTCTCTAATTATATCACAGTAGAATTATATATTCTTAATTTAATACTGAATGAAACAAATAAAATAATATCGTAATCTCTTGCGTTTTCTGAATCATAATTCATTTTCCCCGACAAAAAAAGATTTGTGTAATAATCGCTATGAGAATAATTATCAGCATATTTATAGCTATAATTCTATTGATCATACCTGGATTTTTTAATCCAACCATAATTTGTTTCGCGTCAATTAATAAAGACGATATTATAATAAGAAAACTCATAGTTAAATGTAGAGTACTACTTAATGAGAAAAAATGATTCCAAAAACTGATGCATATTGATTTTTTTGATTTTCCTATACGAGTTTCATCGAAGTGATTGATTTTTAATTGTTGATTGTCATTTGATAAATTTCCAATTTTGAATAATGCTGGATAAATAAAAAGAAAAAGAAGAACAAGGGATGTTAAAAGACAAATTTTTTGTATTAATAATTCGAATTTTGGTGATAACGAAGTTGATTTTGGCCATGGTAAACTATCATTAAAATAACATTGTTTAATACCAAAATAGACCAGAGTCAAATGAATTATTACAATAATTATTGCATACCAAATTCGAGAGAGACTAATAAATTTAGCTCGTACCATTTCTTCTCTGATAAATAACTGACTGACTGACTGACTGATAACACGATTATCATATGCCCGCTCCGCTCTCTTTTCTTTCTAATGAACACTATTCTCGTTGTTGCTTTCTTTTTCTGCTTCCCCCCCCGTATATATCAGTAGTGGTTGCTCAAAGAGGAATGCATTAGCCAAGTGCACATATCTATTGATGGTGATATCGACCGATCGATTATTCTTCTTCCATTCTGTGATTGTATTTCGTTCATCATACACATGCAAGGAATATGCAGGATTACAGTCTGATCAGTTGAACAGGCTAGCTAATTATATATCAGATGGACTGAATAATCGTACTAGTCTAGAATGTGTTTGTCCGATAACTGGAGAACACACTTTCCATATACAATTTTGTATATTTAGATGGAAAATAAATCAAGGCAATTATGTTTTGATTAATTTGACCTTTTCAATCCGTTGCACACATTTATGAAAAAATAGATGGAATAAACATATACATCAAACAAACAAATTTATTCGAATTTTCCTTCACGTATTATTTTGATCTTCTCTATATTATTGTAAAATATTCAATATGGAATATTTGATATTTGGATATCTAACTATGATATGAGACATATTGATTCCTACGGGACAAAGAATGATAAAGTTTGACATCAATATGTTTTTTCTTCTTCTTCTTTAATAAATCTGACTATCATAGGCTAATGTACGTGACCTTTTTTGCACACAACAAACAATTAAGATACATGACACAGGTCATACATATGTGGCAGTAGAGTTTAGAATCTCGTTGAAATTGGAATTGTTGATTATTCTATACATGTTATGAGAGAGTGACTCATAGAAATAAAATTTTATCAGTGAGTGATATGAGATAGTTTGATTGATTATGTAGATTCAAAAAACACGTTTTTGTTTCCAAGAGTAATTCTGTTAATCTTTCATGATTGAAGAGAAACAAATGAGAAAGATTCTGAAAAGATGTTTGTTTTAATACGCGGGACATAGGGACATTGATTTTTCTCTTTCGTTTTGCTTTCGAAGAAAAGACAGAAAGAGAGTTTCGCTATAGCTATTTCGAAGTACAGATCTCGAGCAGGTGGGATGAGAATGGAACAGTTTTTAATTCGATTGATATGGAAGGAAAGTAAATGTTTTTTTTAAATTTTTAATGAAATTAATAAAGATGTTTCTTATATTAGTCCATTTGATGTGTTATTATCAAAACAATGGTTCTTCGTTAAACAAATAAATAAGTTAATATAAAAGAAACTTCATAATTTATGACTGATCATTGTCTGTTTCATAGTGACGAAGATCGATTATTAAAACTCAAATTAATAACGAAATGATCATAAAAAAATTAGAATTTAATAAATTTTACTAAATCTTTTAGAATGTAAAACTCGGATAAATAAGTATTTATTTAATGATGTAACATTATTGTCATAATCAACGAAGTATTTTATTTTCTTTTAATATCAAAGTATCAGTTCAGCAAGATACATTAATTACTGTACGACTCATACAAGCGAGATGAGAGCGCGTTGAGATAAATGAAAAATAAGAAATAAATTTTCTTTTGTTTTGGTCACCAATTTAAAAAAAGAAATCTAAATTATGATCAATTAGAAAATAGTTTGCTCAATCTAACTCATAGAAAAAAATTTCCATATCGTTCATATAATTTTATTTGCATTTTGGTTTTAGAATTTTTCTTTTCTTTGCTCTCTTTTGTGTCTATTTTCTCTATCTTTAATTAAATCTATTATTCCAATCTCAACTAAATTCTCATGTCAACTGTAACATATATGTGATGTGTAGATTCTTCTTTTATAATATGATTATGATTATGATTATCTGAGATTTTTCATTTGAAAAAAAAAGAAGAAATCTCTGTGTTAATCATAGTTTTCTTGTGCGTTCTATTTACTGAATAAGATGCTTTATGGGTTAAACTGTTTTTTTTGCTTGTTGTTTGGATTTTCAGATGAATAGCATTCAATCGGAAATAATGATAAATTGATTTCAATCTATAAATTTGTTGGAAAAAGAAAGAATTGTAGATTTCTTTCTTGTTTTTTATGAACACCAAAATCAAAACAGCTTAAAATTATCACTACGATGAAATTCGAAATAAATCTAGTCGTTGTCGAGTGAGCCAAGAAATAGCCGTATCAAATACATCGTACTTGTAATGAGAAATAAAACTATACTCAGTATTGAGAAACTCATTAGTGATAGCAAAACTTCCGTTTCACTTTCTATAGTTCAAAACTCTCTACTTTTTTTAGTATATAAACTCTTGTTATTGTAGAGAAAATGTTGATCATATATATCTTGATCGACAAAATGCGCAAATAAAAAGGAAAAAATATTAACGTTTCCCATCGAGAATTGAGATATTTAATTACTATAATAAAATAACTAAAAATGAATTATTTTTCTTACTTACTTTCACAGTTCAATACATATCCTAAGGAAAGACGGTACGACTGTTTCCCTTTCCGTTCGTAATGAAATTTCAGTTTTCTATCCTTATTCTTAAGTTCATATATATGAGCATCTTCTGTCAAAAGTAAGTGCGCACAACACGTTAGAATAAGCCATATATTATCCTGCACTATCATTGTAAACGTCCTAAAAATGAAAGAACTTTTTAAACTAAAGTTAGTTAACGCAGCCCATTCAAATCATTTAAATGTTTGTCTTCGCAAAAAAACTAAAGGATAGATGATATGATTAAGGCACCTAATTATAACGTTAGTCACTTTGAATCAAATGATGCTAATTTAAAAAGATAAAGCAAACAGCGTAATAATAGTTGTTCATGTCATTTTCACTAGAAAAAAACGTAAGTTTACTAGCTCCCATTTGAATTCTATTTCTAGTAAAAGCAACAAGCACAAATGGCTCAACATTTCTATTCATTCATAAGTCTCCGTTATGTACTCGTTTGGTTATGTATATCGATGATCATCATTGAGGTAAACTTCATCTCTCAAATCTCTCATCGACAAAATTCTTTCCCTTTCTTTTTTAGATTAGTCAAGCAATCAATGATGATTTATTTTTATCATCACTCGAGGATAACAACTATCATCCATTACAGCGCCGTAGTTCGAAAAAGGTAGCTCAAATGTTACAACAAATTTTACAACGTGGTGAAATGCAAGTTCAACCATATCGTATTCATGAATTTCTTCATCGACTTCATCGCCGAGAAGCAAACGATTAACTTTAAAAACAAACATTTTATTCTTGCTTTATTGTATTCCAAAAAAAAACAGAAGAGTTTTTTCATCAACATTAAGAAGAAAAAAATTCATATATATATATATATATATATATATAAAGTCTTCTTCGACAAATCTACATAGACAAAGGAAAAAGTTTGTGATGAAAATAATATAAAATGCAGGTTTTTTCAATTCAAAATTGAGCTTTTCTTCATTTCTTTTAAACTATTGTCTACGAAAAACACACAGAGCGAGATAGAGAAAGAGAATCTTAAGTATCTAACAAAAAACAACACTTGTTCTTAAGTGATCATAGAAAAAGAATTGCTAAGAGACACACACAAATACATAGTAAGTATTAAAAAAACGAAGAAATTTTGATATGGCCAAGACAAGGCATTTGCTAATCAACGGATAGGATATAATCTCTCACGGTGTTGTATCAACGCATAAACTACATGATCGATCAGTGCCCTAAAAATAATAAATTAGATGAATTAGATAGATGAACAAAAATAATTTCGAAAGAAAATGAATTATCAAACTAAGCAAGATGAAGACAAGAGAATAGAGCAAAAAAATCAATTCAAGATGATAACCCACTCTATCATCATTAGAATTACTGTTGTTGTTGGTATTGATATTATTGTTTGTTTGTGATAGAGTTTCATGATTTTTATCAAGTTCAGAAACTTTCAATGATATGGAGACCTTTACATGCATACATATATATATATATATATATAAACATAGTTAGACGTCAATAAGTAATATTTCGAAATGATAGACTCAGATAAATCAAAGAAAATAACTCACTTTAGTAGGTGATGTTTGTGCCATTTCAGAACGTGATGGAGAATAATTTCGAGTGGGTGATCGATGAGGGTTTGCTCTAAAAATATTGATTTTCACAAATATATTTTCTTTATAAAAACAAAATAAGTCTTTTTACGTTATGCCGGCTGATGTACTACGATATCGTGCATCATAGTCAATGTGCGATGTAAGATCAGTTAACTTCCGTAAATCCTGAGCTGCTTTTTCACTATAATTCATTTGAATAAGCGATATGATTTATTTAATTGAAAGTAAATGAATGAAATTTACCGTTCAAATCTTTCACTTGTTAATTGTCGTTTAAATCGATCGTTATCTGTTTCTAAGCCAATAATTTGTGCTCTTAATGCAGCTATTTCTTTACTTTGACTTTGCCTGAAAGAAAAAACAACACACACACACACGCGAAATGTCGTATCTAAAATAAATATAATCAATTCATACACTTTGAGATCATTCATATTTGCTCGATCTTTTATTGATTGTAATTCTGAATCTTTTTCTTGTGCATGCATTTGCGATTGAAATTCTTTTTCTCTTGATGAGCCAATAATATCTTCTAAATTATGTACCATGGCTTTTTCATTAAGTATTTGTGTACGTAACATATCAATTTCGATTTTCATATCACTTATAGCAGCATGCAATTGTTCATTTTCAATTTCCTTTGAAGTTAATTGTCGAATAATTTGTTCTTTTTTTGTTTCAACTGTTGAATTAAGATCACGAACATTTGTTATTTCACTAGCATAATTTTGTTTATCGATTTGTAGTTTTTTTATAGTTTCTTCATTACGTTGCAATGAACGATTCATATTTGATAGTTGAAGTTCATATTCTTGACCAACAGATAAATGCTGAAGAAAAAAAGAAAAAGAATATTTAACAACAAATAAAAAGTTGAAAATTTTCGTTACATACTTGTTGAAGTTCTCGTTCAAGGTATTCAGTACGTTCTGCTAATCGTTTCATATCAGCTGATTTTATTAATAATTCCTGTTTAAGATTAGCTGCTTGAGAATCCATATCGGCTAAAGTTAATTTTGCACGACTTAATTCATTTGTTGCTTCACGATATTGTTCAAATAAAGTTGTTCGATCATTTTCCTAGAGAACAAAACCAAAAAAATTAAAATTGAATTTTCCTTAGCACTTTTAAAAAGGCCTTCATTTTATTTCAAATGAAGATTTTGTACTTATAAAATAATTTATACAATAAATTTTGATTTACCTTTTGCGAGATCACATTTTCACATTTTGATATTTCTTTAATATATTCTTGTACTTGTGATTTGAGATTTTCTTTATCATCAATAACATGTTCAAGTTCTTGATGAAGTGCCTAGCAACATGTGATAAAAGACAAATTTTTGAATGTTTAAATGAAAAATGCTAAAATTTCTTGGATTAACGTTATGTTTCTGATTTGAAATAAATTTACTGAAAATTATCTGCAGAATTATAGGGAGCTATTAGTTGTTTTTTTTGTATTAAAAGAGACATGAAATGTAGCATACTGATATAGAAGAGAATTATATCTTGTTCTTACGTGTATGTATAATTTTTTCAATTAAAAAACAAACAACACCTAATTTTCCTCGTGTCTAGTCATCTTCAAAACTTGACAGGATTGATCCTCTCTATCTCTCATGTAGAAGTAGAAAAAAATGAAATTTTGTTTTTACAATGCTTTCTTTTTATTGATATTGTGTATGTATGTTTTCTTGATTTCCATTTCATTTGGAAATTCATAAGATTTAATTTCAGTTTAACTAATCTTATAAAACTGTCCCATATATGACAAAATAATTTAATTATAGTTCAATGTTAAATTTAGAATCTTTTCCATTGACGAATGCACGCTACTATCTTTTCTTATATGCTGACTGACTCATGCTCTCACAGTATAACTCATTTGTCGCTCATTAATAAAAAGGTCACGGCTCCAAGTTAGCTTCAAGGTTCTAGAACAAATACTCACAATATGGAATTGATTTGCAATGTGACGACAAAATAATTCTCAAAAAATAGTTTCATTAAATTGGCAGAGAAACATGTTAGAGGTGTCTAGAGAATAATCTATCGATCTATTCAAAGTGAAACAACATGAGATATGTGTATTAATCAGGCTGCTTTGTTGACTCATGTCACTTGCAATTATTCATGAGGTGTTACGCGAAAAGAAACAGATTCTCTCCACACAATAGAAAATCTTCTCATATTAAACGACTACCTACAGTGGAACTACGTGCCAGATATAATAGAAGATTCTCTCCAACTAATTGGCTTCCCAAAATATATTGGAGCTCAAATAAGGTTAATTAAATGAAAGATGCTTGATTTTCGGAATTTTGAATAGGAAATCTTATAGAAATTGACCTTGAAAGTATTTCTGGGCAATGACCATCTAAAAATAGATTACATTTTTTACATATGAAAAGTCTCTTTGTCCATGGGAAAACTCTTTCAAATTGAAGCTACGAAAATGAATTGACCGCAAAGGAAGCTCAAATAGATCGTCTCTTCTACGAAGAGGTTTTAGCAGTTGCTTTAGAAGATTTCCATAATGCAAATAGTTAATTTTTTTCTTTTGGTACTTCTATCTACGAGTATGTTTAATAAGCCAAGAGTTTCAGGGACTTCGTAACATTTCAATCAATTCTAAAAAAAAACAGCTCTCAACTTTTAGTAACGCTTTATGAGTTCCTGTCTTCATTCTGGAATAATATTTAACATAGATAATTTGGTCAAAATAAATTATTGAATTAATATAAACAGAAAAACCAACATTTAAAAAATTTTCATTTCTTACTTGATTTTCACGTGTAACAGTTAAGAGATCATCTTGTAAGCGTTTATTATCTCGTGCACTAAGATCAAGTTTACGTCGATATTCATTTAATTCTTCAAGATTTCGATCAAGTTGCATTCTCATACTTGATATTTCTTTTAATTTTTGTTTCGTATCATCTTTTGAACGACTAAAATTTGCAAAAAATGAATATGATTAAATGATTTCGTTTTTTTTTTCATTAAATGAAGTTTACTCTAATGCTGCTTCTAATTCTGCAACCATCATATTAAGTTCTTCAATACGACGTGTTTTTGAATTAATTTCTTGTATTAAATGTAAATTTTCTTCTGCTTTCAGATCAAGTTCACTACATAAACGATCTTTTTCTTTATCAAGCGTTTGAACTGTTGTACGAACAGTATGAAAATCGTCTTTTATATCTTTATTTGTTTCTTGCATATCATCTAAATGAACAAAAGAAAATTAAATATTAATATTCAAAATAGAAATCAATTGTTCAACACATACAAAGTTTCTTTTCAAGTCTTAAGATTTTATCGTCTTGTGCTCGAAGTTCTTCTTTTTTCAAATTCAATTGTCGTTGATTTTCTTGTACGAGACGTTCAGCTTCTTCAGATAAGTATCTTAGTTGTGATGAAGTTGTCTTTTGATCATTCAATTCTTGATTTAATTGTGAAATTGTAAATGATTGTTCATCGAATTTACTTTCAAAAGCTTTTATTTGTTCACGTAATAAATGATTTTGTTGCAGAATTTCTTCACGATCATTATCAAGCTTGAAAATAATAAAAACGAATTTGTATTGTAAAACAAATTATGCAATTTTGTTGAGTTAGATGACCACTTATCATTTGAAAACCTATCAATACCGTTTTGGTAAGCAACTCGAGACGAGTCAAGCAGTATATCGAAAGCTGCATTTTCATCGAGTTTTAATGATCCTGAGAAGCTAGGTACCAATTATGAGATATTATAACAGACGCGAATCATATTTCAGAGTATCATGACTGAATGTGATGTCAGCAAATCAATGTTTATCTCGATTTCTTTGAATTTAATGAAACAGAAATGAATTGAATCTTCTATCATATATACCTAATACTTAATACAAACAAATTTCTAGAGAATCAGAATCATCGAATTTTCTTAACATTTGTAATTTTTCACTTTCATGATGTTTTAAATTTCTCGATATTCTTTCTCAAATCAAAAATTGAAAAACTGTACAACTTTCTCATAGTGCAGACCAACATCTCAGTATGAGTGCTAATGAGTTGTGCTTGAAACTGAACTTAAAAACGCCTATTATTTGATTCATTTACATAGAAAACTGTATGATGTTTGTAATATGTACCTCCTGATTGGAAAACTGCAGCTATCCATAGAAAACTAGTCATGTCACACCGTTTAAAATTTCTCAAATAATGTTTCCTCTTAATGCTTCAGCACGCTGATTACATATGACATACATAAAAATATCCTCATGGATAGTATGTGGTTAGTCAGTATGCATGGGAAGCTTAAGTAATTAAGCGGAAGGAACTCTGAGTCAGGCCGGCCTTCTGTCCAGAGCTGCAGCTAGTAATAGTTGTAGGAAAAATATCGGGCTCTTGAAACTGTCTCCGGACAGCACCCTATACTGAAAGGTAGCCGCAAGGCAAGGGTTTCTTTCTTTCTTTCTTTTCTAATGCTTCAGAAGATTGACTTGAGCACATCAAATTGATTTTTACCATTCGGTCATACTATAGGTAAATATTTACTACTCACTCAAATTTAGTGTCTACGAGCATCAAAACTTTCCCTGATGAAAATACTAAGTACAATATGAAGTATAATGTGCATCACAAATTGCTCTACCAAACGACATAGATAGCTTTTAAGATGAGCAGTCACCATTGTATTCGATAGAGTTCTCTAAAGTTTACTTTTCGTATTTCAACTTGAAGATCTTCAATACATTGTTCAAATCGTGCCCGTTCATTTAAGTTAGTATCTGTTCCAATCTAAGTATAAATTTAAAAAATTGAATAGAAAACAAAAAGAATTCACTTGTTGACACATACGCGTAAACGTTCTCGTAATGAATCCCGTTCGTTGGTTGCTGTACGCGCTTCAATGATGGCTAAAAACGCATAAGATAAGATTTTATGGAAAAGTTTTATGAAGAATCAGACAAACCGGTATCACGTTCATTTTCAACTTTACGTAAAATTGATTGAGCAGCAAGAGAAACTTTTGGTGTTTGAACATTTTGAAGTAAATCGTGACGAGTCTTCTGTAATTCCTCTTTGGTCTATAAAATGAATTCTCGTTGTAATTCTTATGGAATAATAAAAAGTAACAAAACTAACTTGTTCATAGAGAACATTTAAATTATCTCGTTCATTGGTAAGTACTTTTATATTACCCTGAATCTAATTGAATCAAAATAGAAAAATAAATTAATCGAATTCTTTTTCATTCATACCTCTGCCATACGACGTTCAAATTTATTCAGTAATAGTTGTAAATCTTCTTTCTCACGCATTACTTTACCCAATTGAGTTTCATCCATGTCCTACAATATGAAAATTGTTATTAAATCATACTTTTAGAAAATATGATTAGGAAAATTAGATATTCATTTGTAGAAATATAAGAAGTCTTACGAAATATTTAAAAACTATTGTCGAAAAAATTGAAGGGTAGACATAGATGTAACTACGGGATGAGAGCGAATGAACGCGTGATCAATACCTGAACACTCCTCAAACTTTGTTTTGTCGTTTTGAATATAGAAATATTTTAATGAAGTTAACTAATTATATACATTAATATCTATCGATTTTTATTTCGATTAGACTTCTCTAGAACTCGTGCTTGATCGATTATTGAAATTTGAACATTTGGAAAACGGTTATAAATTTCCTAAAAAATACAGTTTCTGATATTTCTATGCAGATAAAAATAATTTACAAAATGTCAAAAATTAGGGATGCTAATAATACATTCATTTACCATGTTCATTACCTGATCAAGGAAAAACAAATTAGAGAATTAATCTATTTAGAACTTTGAAAATCGTCAATATCATCGTTTTTAAGCTAATAAAAATATGATGGACTTAATTCTCCGTTAATTTGATGATTAGTATACGAATACTGGTAAGTTAACAAAGGCAGAATATGAAGAAGAAAATAAATCATGAGAGAATATCAACAAGAAATACAAAAATTGAGCACGGAAAAGCGATTATATTCGAATTTAAAAAAAAATAACAGAAACCATCGTCATTATTCGTAGAAATAAGCTATAGTCTTCTAGAGATTCTTCACTATACGCATTTATTATCAGGTTAACAAAGCTGTAGAACATATTTTAGTTCTAAATTCTAGTGCCAAAAGAGTTGCATCATCAAGTATTTTGTTTTTTAGTTACATCAACATGAGTACAGCCTTCTGTTTATTACGTAACCTACTTTATCTCTTGATGATCGTTTATATTTATTTAGTTCTCTTCGTAAACGGTCACGTTCATCTTCAAGATTTTTTAATTGAGTGTCATACGAATTGAAATCCTTGTAATATTTAAAACAAAAATTTGGATTAAAATAAACCTATTGATATTAGTTTTTTTTCATACTTTTGTTGGTGATGATCGATTTCGATTACTTCCACAAACAGTACAACGTGTCGGTGACGTACTAGAACTACTAGTTGATCGTTTGCTGGGTTGTATAACAGGTGATGTTGCAATATCACGGCGTGCTGCGGAACGCATGCCAGGTGTTGGTGATAATGAGCGACCACGTGAACGTGTAGTGGATGGCGATGATGATGCTGATTTACCATTTAAGCGTTCATTAAGTAATTTTCCTAAAATTTCTGTTTCATTTTTATACATATCACGTTCATCTTCAACATTCTTCAAATGAATATCAAGTCGAGCTGGAAGAGAAAGTTTTTTCGTTGATGGAGCACCAGATGCTGTTGGTGTTGGAGCTTTTGTTGTACGACGACATTTTTGTAATTCTTGTAAAAGATCTTTTTCTGCAGAAAAATTAACAAAGATTGAACAGTATTAATAAATATGCGATTCTTTGTTTTTTCTTTACCATTAAGAACAAGTTTTGAAACTCGTCGACTTAATTTTGTTTTATCAGACTGTATATGTTCAAGAAGTTCTTTTAGCCGAATACCTTCATTTTCACGTTCAACAAATTTGTTCTTCAATATTTCAAGTTCATCGATTAAATCTTTTTTCTCCTATTCATAAACGAAGAGCGTACAATTTTTAAATGAATAGAAATCGAATCGTAAAATTATGATCTTCCAAATGACGGAAAAGATTTACTCTCTCTCTCTCTCTCTGATAGAGCATAAATCGTCAAATAGAATATTTTATTATTTTTACTGTTTAGTTTTAACTTCTTTGACAGTTCTGATTACATTGACTCAATTCTTTATTTTCAGTATCAAGCAAAAGTGTGTCTATTGTGCGATAAAAAATGCGTACATGAAGACTTCTACAATAGAGAACTACTCAGTAACTACCAAGTACGAATTATACATATTTTTATACTACTCTATTTGCCTTCTTTCTACTAGTAGTTACCTATATTATACAGAGCCGAGAAAGAAAAATGATGTGAGTATTTATTAAATTGACAAAAACTTCACAAAAATCTTCAATTGAAATATGAGATGTCTCATAAATTTGAGTGCTGATCAATTGAGATTATCTAAGCGTTTGTCAGATTCAAGAAAAAATGCCAATATGAGTCGAGTACGATATTCATTACTGCAACACTCATAATATCGGAGATGCTTATTTAATAAGCAAACGAAGCCCTGATTTATTAGTAGAGGCTTTGTCTTATACTGCTTTCACGATAATAGTAGTGTGCTTCGTTACATCTGTGACCTATGCATAGACTTCTAAGATTATGTTGTGTGATAGAGTGGTATTGTTACACTATATGCTTAAAAGAAGTTCTTTTTGAAGTTCTCATGAAGTTCCATAATTTTCTAATTGGAAGTAAACACGACACTCAATTCATATGAACGCGTGGAACTAAGTATGCACATGAATACATTTCTAGAGTAACTCTCATAGCTCCTATCAAAGCTCTGACACAGTATGAAAACTGTAGTCTATCAAATTGTGTTCACTTCTATACGTGTAAACGAATCAAATCATAGCTATAAGGTATCAAATTTGATTACGAGACAATATCACTGTTAAGCTTTGTATTCGAGAAACAAATTAGAAAAACAACGGGCAATTATTCTGGTGGCAGCTTAGAAGAATTTAATTCTAATTTACTTTGAACAAAACTCCGTTATAGAGCCATCATGAAATATTGACTTTTTATTGGTTTCTTACACAAAATTTACAGACTTCGCATAGATGAGAAGTTTTTTCTGGATTTTAATATGCAAGAAAATTGTTTAAGTTAGAGAGAATATTCAGGTCAAAATAAAAATTAGAAGTGTTGGAAAACTAATTCGTTATCATAGGTTTATTCGTTATTTATTTTTAATAAATTTTGAAAAATACATACTCGGACGACTGTTTCTATACACTTGGAGTTGTTCTGTTGTATTAATGTAGTATTTTATTTTATTTTTGAATACTGATGATATTCAAAAACTAAAGATTAACTAATAGTGTAAAAACCCGAGAAGAATATTGTTATCGATAAACAAGAAATGATATGGATCGTACTAGTTTTTATTCCTTTCAGATTACTTTTTTTTAAAGCTTCGCTCTCAAAATCGGCAGATAATATGTTTTAACTGAGTTACTATAAGAAGTGTTCGTGCTCTTTTTTAATTGTATAAACTAATCAAGACACTGAATACATTAGATAGAAAGGACAATTGATTAAAATACGTACGGTAGTTAGACTGGCAACTTTAGCATCGAGTGATTGCATTTCTCGAAGATTTTGTTGAATTTCAATCTTAGAAAAAAGCAAAAAATTATTAATTCAACGATTTTTTCAAAACTTTATTTTGTACTTTAGCTTCAGTTAATTCTCGATCAGCTACTTCAACAGTATAATCTTTATCTGCTTGAACTTTTCGTGCAAGACGGTCAAAATCTTTAATATCTCGAAGAAGATCATTGTTTCTAATACGTTCTTCAAATTGTTTATCTGATAGATTACGTTTAAGTTCGGATAATTCTTGAACACGTCGTTCTAGTGCTCGATTTGTCTCATGGAGAAAATCAATCTAAATTTTAATATAAAACCAAGAAAAATTTAATCGAACACAATTACAAAGAAAGGTATTGATATACTTGTGCATTTTGATTCGAAATGATCTTCTCGTTACTTCTTAATCTTGCTTCAAAAGAAAGGGCATCAGATGAACGACCACCATCAAGGACACGATGAAGTCGTTCAATTTCACGATCGCGATTTTCAACCTGCAAATTGATAAACAAACTGTAATATTACAAAGAAATAAAAAGAAAAATTAGATCCCACTAAGGAGTTTTTCATTGTAATAAGTAGATGAATAATAGTAGTATACAGACCTGATTAGTACTAGGCGAACGGAATGGAAGTGTTCCGTTCAAACTCATTCTTGATCGTGTTGTACGACGATTAGAATGACTTGAAGGGCGCGACGATAATGCCGATGTTGTCATTCTCGTAGTCGTATGATTATTGTGTAAATCATTAACTTGGCGATTACGTCGTGAGGAGTACATGTCTCCTTCAATATTTTTATTTCTTCACGCAGAAATATCTCAACACTAATGAATAGCTAAATCTCATTCGAAAGCTTCCCTTAGGAAACCTGCTGTAAATTTTCTTCTTTCGTTCACCTTCGTTTTTTTTTTCTATACATAAACAAAACAAAATAATGGAAGAGAAAAAAAAACAGATCTACGCTGCTTCTTTCTTTTTTGTTATTTTCTTTTTACTATAAACATTGTCATACATTGAAACTTGTGGTATGAAAAAAAATAGAACAATGAAAAGAAGCGAGTTGTAATATATTTAAGAAAAATACTCAGCGACAAAAAGTATGAGATTGAGACGAAAAAGTAAGAGAAAATGAAACTGCTAAACATAACGAAATTTACTTCATCAATAAAATAAAGTATGTGAGTGTAAGTTTGTCATTATTATTCACACAAGATGGTGACCATGAAAGACGCAAAAAGCTGTGGCTTACGGTGTCATAACAAAGTTTAAAAAGAAAAGATGGGCGTGTTTGTAACCAAAGAAATTAATCGATAAATTCTATCAGTATTCTAATCAACAGTTTGTCTATAACAAGTGCGTTTATGTATGATAGCGACTAAATACATAATGAAAATAGAAAAGAATACATGAGTTTGATGTACAGTGCACCTTTGTATAGTGCGAGAAAAAAAAACTAAAATGAACGATGAGGTGTGCTCATACAAGCTGCCTATAGTTTTGATGGCAGTTCATCAAGAATTTTTCGCTTCTTCGGACTATGTTCCATTAAGATTTACAACTTTATTTTTGCACTTGAAACGAAATACGAAAGTGCAGGACGGCATATCGTTAAAGAAATACATTGGCTTCCCTCATTCTTTCTTCTCGTCCTCCACCTCTTTCCTATGTATACACAATGCTCAGTGCGCTCACTTGTGGTTTCCTCTAATTATAACAATCATCATTGGTAACAGTGGTAAAAAAAAGTTTAGATTCTTGTTCTTCTATTAAAATGATCTAACGAGAATGTATCTCAACTCTTCTTCATCAAGATATGCCATGAAGAGAGAGGAATTTCAATTTATTTGATCTATAACCGTATTAAAAAAATATGATGCAACGTTACATCTATTTATTTTTATTGTAATTATCGAAACATTTTTCTTGCTTTCTTTCTTTCCCTCTCTCTCTCTCTCTTTTGTGTTTTTCGATATTTAACGTTATATAAGTCTACTTTAAAATGCATATTCGGTTTCGTAATACAAATCAAAATTCTTCTGATTTATCTTCTGTTATTGTTATTATTATTATTATTATTATTATTATTTACCTAAGTTATCAGTAAGAAAAAAAACACTTAGTGATAAGTTTTTAAGAAATAGAGTATTTATTATTATTATTATTGTTCCCATCAAAGATAATGTAAATTCTTCTTTTCGATGAATTTGTACAAACAGAAAATTCTTCTTTTGGGTCATTTTCTGCGATCAATGAATAGTTAATGTTTACCTGATATTTAAGATTAGCCATTTTTGTTTCAACTTCATCTACGTATTGTTTCTGTTGTTGTAATTCTAATTCTAATTCAGCAACACGATCTTCAGTAACTTTAACAATATCAATGATATATGGATCATTAACATAGGGTAATTGCTGAGCTAATGTTTGTTGTGATGATGATGATTCAGGTAACATTTCATCGATATCTAATCGTTGACGGCGAAATGGAATCGTATGTTTATTTCCACCTACGTATTTAGATTTTTGAAAAAATAAAATCTTTCTTATTTTCTACCTGGCGTTTGAACAACAGCTTGAAAATTCTTTTCTTGTAATTCTAAGATTTTATTGTCTTTTTGACGAGATTCTTTTTCTAATGAACGTAATCGATGAATATATTGAGTATTTAGAAAACGTAGATCGGCATTTTCATGTTCTAGTTTTCTTAATTGACTTTTGAATTCTATTTAAACGTAAAAAAATAATAAGTAAAAAATATACACATCGACGTATTTAACACATTAACCTTTAACATGATGATCAAGTTGTTCACGACATTTAATTAACTCTAAATGAAGATCATTATTTTCTTTAACAAGTCGAGCATTATCATTTTTATATGGATGTGCTGATGTATATGTTGTTGATGGATTTGTATTTGTTGAAGGTGGAGCAGCAATTGTTTGAGGATTCTTATAGTCGATAAAATACAAAGTAAATTTTGTTAATTAAAATTCTACAAATATACTTCTTTAGTCTTTTTTAGCTCTTCGGTTGTTTGAATAAAAGCTTGAAAAAGTTTTTCAACCAACGGCAAAGATTCAATAGCTAATGGTTGTTTAAAACCGAACTGATCAAGACGCTTTCTTAATGTGACATATTTTTGTTCAGATAATGAAGCCATTTGTAACCAAATCTCTTTCGTTTCACTTAGACTTTCTAAGAAAAATCAATCCAGAAGGAATCCATTAGTACTTATCTAAATTTCAAAGTTTCGGATTTTGATTTTTTCTAAAAACATTAAGTGGTTTTATTAAGAGAAAGAAGAATGAAAAAAATCAACCAATAGGATTTCTTCATGTCCATCATTCATGTTGTTATCATGACAACACCTATTAAACATACAGATGCGATGAAATTGAAGTATGATTTATAAAAGATAATTTTAGTATGAGAAACTATAGAGATTATGGATAAAAATATTAAAATGGTTTAATTTGATAGACTAATCAATAGATGTCTATAGATATCATTTTTAATCTGGGTTGCTCACGCTCGATTCTAATGAACAAGATCAAATCGGCTTGTAGCCCCTAATTATTTGTTGTACGTTGTCGATGACATTAACAAAAAATCATTGATTGTAATGCTGTGTATTTATACACACAATAGTTTTGACTTATTTTCTTTCTATCAAAGTGCATTTGTCATTTGTTTTAATAGAAAATCATTATGTTGAATCAAGAAAAAGTTCGTAGTCAATTATATCATGACAATTCTGGTAATCATATAATAAAACCCTAAATTGTCACAGAAGACAGAGTTTCAAGAAGAAACAATGCAAAACATAACTGAACTAAGAATGAAATTGAAGATATTAAGCTTCTTCTTCCATATTTAGTAAACCATTCAATGAATAGATGGCTATGTCGAATATTGTTCCGTGTGATGTAAATGACGTAAATGATTGAAACGATAATTACTTCACGATGAAATATTAATGCTTAACATTTAAACTAAATAATTGAATTGAAGAATGCATGATCTATATGTACCGTGTCAGAAACATATATGGGATATTTTCCTAGACGGTTCTTAAAGATTACGGATATGTATAAATTAGACACTCCTAACTTTCTTAAGACTACATCGAATAGGATTTCTAAAAATAAAAAGTAGTTCATTTCAAATTCTACACTACACGATTGCTGGATCAATCTAATCGTTATAGTCTATAAGTAGAATACTTAACAGATTATATCAAACTATTAGATTATCAGCGAGACTGAAAGTATACTTTTAGACGTAGTTAATAAATCATGTCAGTACCATAGTGCTCAATGAAAAACAAAGAATTATGGTTTGATAAATTTCGAATTCGATAGAATACGTTTCAAATCGTTGATAATCTACTCTGTCCCTATATTAATTAAAAAATCTATGTGATTCAAGCCAGAACACAAAACTTCTGGTATATCGACATTATGCAGATGGTTGCCTCATGTTTTCACAATAAACTTACGAGTTTGAGCCTATTCAATTACAAATTTATGTTTATAGAAATAAAAATAATTTGATATAAGTAAGATATTGATCATCAATTTTGCTATATTTCTTTCTAAAAACAAATTGTCTTTAATAGAAAAAGATAGCACGTAATGATTCGCGGAAGTCACTCAAAATTCTATTGGATGTTTTTTTTTCTAGAACTGACTAGACGTTCGATTAAAATTCATTCGTGATACTGAATTGGAAATTCAAGGCTTGAATAGATATTTATTATTCGTACCTAAGGATGAATGAAAGAAGAACACATAGCTAATGCATATCAAAGATCAAAAAGCGAGAAAAGAATTCGACAAAAAGCTGGATTCTAATGAAATGAGAAAAAAATGTTAGCTTCTATTGTTTTTTTTGTGCTTTCATAAAACACTGTTGATTTTCTTTTTGTCGTAAGTACAAAATTGGAATGATTTAAAGCTAAATGTCAAGAACCGATAAATTTTTCTTGTCACGTTTCATAGTTGCATTTTTTGGTGAAGCTGATTTAGCAAAACCAATACGATTATTACTAAAATCAAATTCTGTATACCATGGTCCAATAAAAACATCACCAAGTATCCAAAGAGGGCCAGCCGGTGGTGGAATATCCATTCCAATAAAACCAGATAAACATAATGTTTTATTAAATTGACTAACAGTTAAAACATATTCTGGACCATCCAAATAAAAATCATGTCCAGCAATTGTAAAGTGTACACGTGGTAAACTTGGAACTAATTTACAATCAATCATATACTAAAACACAAAACTTGAAAATAAAAGAGAAGAGTTTCTTTTTTTTATGTTACTTCACCACCCGGAATAGGAATAGCACCTAATTTTGAATTCAGACTAGCAACTTCAGCTTTTGGGCCAACTAAAAGACTTGTACCAGTATCAGCAATACTAAAAAAAGATCAAATTAATGCTCGTCAATAAAAGAAAAATTAAATCTATTCTTTACGCTTGACAGCCGCCTTGACAATATTGATTCGAATCAAGTGAGATTCCGTCGAGTTTAAATTGCCAATAATCTTGACGAGTTACATCAGCATAAACAAAATCACCTTCATACAAGTCCGGATCTGAGCCACCTAATTTTTCAAATAAATCTTAATAGTGCATCAATGAAAGAAAAAACAATAACATACCGAAAATAATTTCACCACCACGTGGATTATTTGGATCACTGAAATCAATGCAATAGATATTCATGTTTTTTCAATCTGTTTCAAACATACCGATCAAGCCAAAAACTAAATACATTGGCCGGTACTAATTTTTGATCCCACATATTATTAAATACTGGATAAATACCATCAACCGAAATCGACGGATATGCAAGACCGAGAATTCCTTCAAAAAAATTTATATTCGATTAAGCAGAAGCACAAAAATACAGTCTTCTTACCATCAAATTTAGCTGTAACAAAAGCAATACCCGGTTGTTTGATAGCTTCAGCAAATCCTTGGCTTTGAATTTTTGCATCACCAATCTAAATAAAACTATTTTACGTAATATGAATAAAAAAAATGTTTATCTTACTGTTACTGTATCTACACTAACATAACCTTGGAGTGAGCCAGTACCATATTGAATCTGTCAAAATATTAATACAAGGAAATTTAAACAATATATATAATTATATTTATTTATTTTACTTTAAAATCTGTGCCATTAGCCACATACGTTGATGATTTTGCACCATTATATTTTTTATGTAGTTCTAAAAGAATATTTTTAAATTGATATTTCAACAGGTAAATATAACTTACGGCAAGCAATATCAAGAAGTGAACAATGAACGCTAATGTGTAAATAAAAATTGAGTTTTTTCAGAAATAAATCAAATAACGATCTACCTTGGCACCCAAAGATTAGATGAACCAGTACTGATCAAAGGAAGAAATGATTTATTTATTAATATTTTCATCTAATCATACTAAATAGACATACTCGAAAACAACACGAAAAGGTTGTGATGGTGTACCAATACCAATATCTCCATAATATTGAGCCTAGTAAATCAAATTTTGATTAAAATAAACAATTATTCTTGTCTTACATCCAAATAGTTTGTTAATCCTTCAGGAATTGGTCCGCCAAGACCATATTTACGTTCAAATGCAACTAACTTGTGTGAATCAACTTCCAGAAGTTGATCATGTACCGATTGAAAATGTTGTAGTTTTATTCTATTTTCGTTTTAACAATAAAACCTACGCGTAATGATTTATTAGAATAAATAAATATACAAACCGATGTAGCTGAGTGTCAACACACAAACCAATCGATAATAAACAAACGACAACAACAAGGCAAGAAAAGCCTTGCATTCTTTTTTTAATTTAAGTATATATATCTAGAAGTATAATCAAAAAATATTTGTCTGTTGGAACAAAATAATGCACGACGATGTAAAAATAGATAAAGTGCATTTCGATGCATCATATCACATGTGTTCTTCTTCGCCATTCACTAGTGAAGCAAAAAAAAATGTCTAAGAAGAGTTAAGGTCAGCACAGCAAGAAAAATATATTGGGAGATGAGTCATAAATTTGAAAATGAATCATTCGATGATTTTCTTTTGGAAAAACAAAATATGTTTTTCGATTCTATCATATGATTTCAATGGAAATTTATTTTGATTAACTTGTGAGTATTTAAATCTGATATCTTTTTTTTATTAATAAACAATTATTAAACAAATTATAACAATACTCAGAGAATTCTATTTCAAGAAGGTATGCTCAAGATATAAATATTTCAAAATATTCGGACTTTTCATGCTTCTATAATTGTATAAAAATAGACTAAAGGGAAGAATTTTTCGGTGCTACAGCAGTGAAATATATTCATGCATTGAGTCATTTCCCATTTCATTTGCTTGAAAGCATTTCAGTTGAATGAAAACTATAGCTTGGAACAAAAAAGCTATAAAATATGAGACAAATCCGTTTACACAGTGTATAAAGAGCTTCAAGTATATCTCTTTTAAAGAAAATATTAGTATTCGAAGACTCAGAAAATTCAATCTTCAGAAAATATTGTGTAGCTGAAAAGTTACAAGCTTAACAAAGCATTTTGTTCGATAAGAAATATTTTTTACTAATTCAATAGATATTTGACTTTAATTAATAGCGTTAACATTGTAATTATTAAACAGTTTAACTAGTCTCGTTAAGTTCATTTATTGAAATCTAAATTTTTTGTTCTGAGTACAGCATCTTTTTTAAATATTGACTTATATTTAATTGTTCGATATTCTTTTGATTAACTTTCATCATCGATTGACGAATTTTTCGAATTGAAAATAGTTTTAATGATACCGGATTTTTATGATATTTTACTGTTAATTCGTCAAAATGTTGATTTAATGTATCGACCAATTTTTGCCTTTGTGCTTGTGATGCCAATAAATTTTCTGTAGGCATTGTTAATATTTTTGGAAGATCTTGTCTACGAATTCTATCGCTCACTGTCTTTGATAAATATCCAAAATGAACTGATAAATATAAAAAAATTTTAACATTTGCCATTGATGGATGTTCACATGGATTAGAATTTGCTTCAAAACAAACACCAGGTATATAAATTGATTGAATAAATCTTTCAATACAAATAGAATAATTCTCACATGGTGAATTATGTAAAATTATTTGTATGAAACATAAAATAAATGGATCAATGTATGATATTGAACGACGTATTTCAAACATGATTGAAGCTAGATCTGATAGAAATTTTTCAAATGAATACACATTTTTCAATGCATCAAAAGTAGCACCATGCTCAAGAAGATCAGTAACAATAGGTACGCACCAATTGAAAAGAGCCGTTTCCAGACCACTATTAAATTCAGATTCAATTTCATCAGGATAAACCGAAAGTAAATAATCACGAAAGAAATTGTAGACAACGGGATAGTTCGATTCTGAAAGATAAAATTATTTCAATTTTCAAAGAATAGATTCTAATGTTGGTAACAGTTGAATTAAAAACTATTCATAAGGTACTTGATTCAGTTAAGAAATTGATTTATTATTTTAAATCAATCATTACTATACAAATTTAGAAGAAATTTTCAGTTCTATCTAGAATACGGTAATAGTAGTGTCTAATCAATTTTTTTCGAGTTCAATCGATTTCAATTTAGTTTGGCTGAACATTGAATCAGTCCTAGATCTACTAGATTAGCAAAGTTTTCTCCGTATCACGGTTACTATGATAGATGAAACAACAGATGTTTAACTATCACACTTATCTATTCGAATGAACTAAGGAAGCCTCCTAAAATTTCATTAAAAACGATCGTCTTAGGAAATTTGATTTAAGAAAAAAAGAAAGCTTAGTTGTTTTTCACAAGGAACAGTTCCAAACTTTTCTCTTTTAGAGTAAATTTAAGTATTTTGTAAAATTCTCAGTTCTATTATGATGTGTTGTATGAAATTTATATGCATTTATAAGTAAAACTTTTCCACCTAGATTCAAAATTCTGATCAATCATTTTGTTTTGTTTTGAAATCCTAAATAACAAGCTATTTTTATTCGATTGTTGATTTCTATGTTGACAACAATAATCATCTCATTTACTAAAATGTTCGCAAGATTGCATCAAATGAAATGTTAAAAGAATGTTTGAATAAAAACTGCGCATTTTTATTTATTTTAACTCAAAAAATAGTAAGACTACTGTATCGCTTTTATAAATGAAACTTACGAGATATTTTACAATAATCTATATACGTATAAGCTGTGTTCAGGATGAAAATTTCGTCGCAGAAAATTTCAATTCATAATCTCATTACTTATGATGAATTTGATTGTGAAAAAGCAAAGGTTTTTTAATTAATTTTTTAACTTCAATTATTAGATAAATCTGTTCGTATTCAATCATTGACAAAACAAACCTACCCATCCCACATAGACGTTGGAATGGTGAAACATTATTAACATCTCGTATAATTGCATTTGCTCCTTGTTCAATTAATAATTGAATATAGTTTAAGCGTTTTCGTGGATCAATATTATTCACTACGACACACATTGACAATGGAGTTTTCCGATCAGGTAATAAATTATTTGAATTAAAACCTGATTTAAGTAATAATAGAAAAATATTCTCATAATTTTTCATAATAGCATCATGTAATAAAGCAGAATTTTTGATTTGTTCATTAAATTCTATTTCTTTTAAATAATATGGATTCTTAATAAGATTTTCCTCCTTATTTAATTGTAAATATTCAATTGTTCTATCTAACAGTCTATTTATTTTCGGTTTGTTCAATGAATTCCAATAAATAAATATAATTGACTCATGTATTGATGATAAGCAATGTTGTTCAAAGAGAGCATGTAAAATTTCCGGTGATTGATTGGAATTTTTAAAAAATTCATCCAATTGAGTACCGAATTCACGCATTTTCGCCTCGACTAATGATGTCGATTGGTCGTGTCTTTCTAGCAACGCTTTCTTCATGATTGAGACTTATTCAATAGGCAATATTTTAACGCATACGAAAAACATTATTTATTCTCTCTGCCTTATTAATTATAGACAAAACAAAAACAAATTCGTCACAAAAAACGATGTTGCTACATATGATTCATTACACGTAAACGTAGAAGGACATAGAACGAATAGTATTTCTTTTCTCGTTCTATTCGATTAGTTGAAAATATTCTAAAAACGAATTACAGTTGACGTAAACAAAAAAAGTTACGAAATTAATTAAATTCTATAGAAACGAACTTTTATAGGTATTCAATTTATGAATAATTATAGTATAAAATTTCAGAAGACTTAATTCTGTTGCATTTTTGGTTTCGCTTATAAATAACAATATGAACTATGAGAAATAACATAAAATAGGTAAGATCTATTTTGATTGCCATAGAGAAAGTTCGTTTTCTTCATATATCTTGAATAACGTATTAAATTGGGTAGAATGAAACTATTTTTGAATATTTCAAGATTACTCAAAGCGTGATTTATCGAATCTAATTTCTCTTGCTTACCTTTTATCATGTCGAATACCTCTTGAAATTAATAGACACAGTAGTTTGGCTCTATGATATGTAACAGTTGAATCGCTGCAATAGTAAGATTTATGTTTGGAAAACTCATTGTATGTAAACAATTTGATTTCATCAAACAGATTTGTCATCGCATATACACGTTAAACTTATTCTAATAATTATAGAAATATAATCTGAAAAAATAGTAATGAATGATTTTGACGTACTCCGTAATCTAGAACTTTCAATGGTCGCCTTAATCAATGAGATTTTTTCATTTTAATAGGAATCTTTATTTATTCGCTGGTAACTTTCTTTTACTTCAAAACGAATATTTACTTTTTCTTTTCTTTATAACACTGCAAAACAAACAACAACAATTATAATAATAAACACTAGAATAATATTAATATTGTTATCGCCGCTGTAAATGATTGCTTATAATTTAAGTTTTGTACGACGAAAATGTCGGCGTTTTGAATTATATCGAATAGTATTTCCTGTACGCATTCGAACCTAAAAACAAAAACAGAAAATTCTTTGAAAATGACAATCAGTAATCAATTGACCCATTGTGGCACAGGTCGATTTTGTTTCTGCTTCTTTGCCAGTATTTTTTTAATCTTAAGCGTCTTATGTGAAGGCATCTGAAGAAAAAAGAAACTTTCGAT
Source organism: Rotaria socialis (assembly GCA_905331475.1). Classification (NCBI taxonomy): domain Eukaryota; kingdom Metazoa; phylum Rotifera; class Eurotatoria; order Philodinida; family Philodinidae; genus Rotaria; species Rotaria socialis. The sequence continues at coordinate 27,696 of CAJNYU010000337.1, forward strand.
TCATGGTCAAATAAATTCATAGTGCTCTCAGGGAAAACTTGGTGATTTGTCAACAGTAAATATTCTGTTGGTAATTTTATCATCGTCGAGCACTTGTTCTAATCATCAAAATAGTATGCAGTAAAACAAAACTCTAATTAGACTTATTTATAGCTACGAAAAATAAAGATGAAATATATGATTAAAAAAATGTTCAAAATATCTGAATAAATAGAAAAGCTGTTCGATACAAAGTTCAGCTGTGACACTATTTTTCTCATTATTTGAAACATGAATTGGAATTGAACAAAAATCAAATGCTACTTGTCAATGATCAATAAGTATTTCAATAGGATCAATATCTAAAATGCAAAAAAAATATTATTACAAATATTTAAACCTATTGATATATTCTTTCTAATTGGATTCCTCGTTCAACTTTAATAACGTTGCGTTGAAGTGTTTACCAGCTAATTCTGAACGTACACATTTTTCAGTTGAAGATATTTAATTTATCGTAAATTTCATCATGTCAAATGACAAACAATCTTATTATATATGAAATTCCTTATCTGATCGTCGTTGACAAATGAAAGAATTTCAATGTTCTACTAAGATCAGTTAGTATAGAGAAAAATCATTTAAAAAATTCTCAATTGACCAAATTTTTTTGTTATTGTTTCGATATAATTCAAACAATCTTTTCTACAAGAATAAAATCGACCTGAAGGTACATATGATGGACGACTTTGTTGTTTTTAATACTATGTATTTTTTAATTGAACGAATGAATTACTCATAAATCCTAACATCGACAATGAATTCCAAAAAGCTATCGAAATTAAAATAAAAACTTGAATATAAAAATAAAAAATATTTTTGATTATTTATTATTTTGAATTCATCTTTATTTTTGACGAATCGATAGACGTCACCACTATCTCTTGACATCGCAGGGCAATTATACGAGTTGTCATGTCGTATGACTCGGTAGAAAGTACAATGTTTTCTTTTTTTAAAATTGTTTACCATTGTTTTCAGAAAAAAAAATACTTTTAGTTTACAAAATATGACAACATCCGATCATCGCCATTCGAATCATCACAAAGATCTCAGTAATGTGCACAATGTTACCGATAATTCTAACTCAAGAGATGCTCAAATAGATTCTGGTATGGATAAGAAAATAGTTTCATTTATACTCAGTGTTTTTTTTTCAAATTTGAATAGAATTACTTGAATTAGAAACAGCCTTAAACGATATCGAAAAAGCGATGGATAAAATTGACTCACAAAACTCACATATTCAAACAAAATTACGTGATCTCCTTGAATCAAATAGACAAATGACAAAAGAATTTACTGATATACGTCGTGGTATGACAAATAAATTTAAAGATGTAACACGTGATTTGGAGCAAACATCTGGTACAGCACATGATTTAGCTGCTGTAACCTCAAACACATTAAATAAAATTGAACATGAAATGACACCAAAGAATGATAATAAAAATTTCAAATAAACCTATATTCGTTTTTATTCTATTAGTGTACTTATTTTCTCTTCCAATAATAATAGAACAACCAAGCAAAATTTGATTATTTTTCTTTCAATAATTTCGTTTTAAATGAAATTATTACGATTCAGATAAACTGCTTATTGTTTCAGATCATGTCTGCCCTTTTACGACCCGTTTTTCGTGTAGTATCTCGACGTTTTGCAAGTACTGTTGGTTCGAATCCACAAGGAACTCAAGATGATCCATCATTGACAGCAAATTTTGTGCCGGATTTTAGTTTTCCTCAAGGTATTCAAGGTGATCCATCAAAAAACAAATCAAATGATGCTATTTGTAATCTCTGGTTACAAAAATGTAAACTGTATGGCTTGGATAACTGTGAAGAACGTTTACAAAAATTATTAGATGTAGATGCAATTCCAAAAAAATAAACCCTTCCAATAGCATTCGATACCTTCATTTATTTACTTTCTCCATATGAATTTAGACTTTCTCAACGAAAATATTTTTTCAGTGTGAATTTAAGTTAATTACGTATACATTTAATCAAGTATTCTTTATACGATGTGATGTTAATAGAGTTATATGCAGTTTATTATTAAAATATAGTACGACTAAGAGAATTTTGTTTTTCTAAATCATAGCAAGACAACAATTATTCACATTTTAACTACGCCGATTTCATCATATACATATAATATATGATTATGGATATAACACTAAAAGTAACAAACAATTTAATTAACTGTAGCTTTTTTGATTATGATTATTTTAATTGACTTGGAATTCTTTTTTTCATTCAAAAAACAAAATTATTTTCCTAATCTTACAACTTATCATTACGTCATGTCATCATATGTGTACTCATGATTTAGTCTCTTCGTAGAGACTATTATAATTAAAAAAGACACTTCTTTTTAGTTTTCGAAATATATATTGATTCAACAGAACTATAGAACGGTTTACAGATCATGAGAATATATATATATACATATATATTTTAACACCTCATACTTGTATTTTACATAGAATTAAAGACGAAATTATTCTTTGAAAATTCATATACCAATCAAATAGCTACACAACAATCATTCAGGAGTAGCCAAGGTAACTTTACAAGTCTCTTGTCCAGATAAATGGACAATTTTGCCTGAATTGAGACAAGATAAGTTAATAAAAGACATTTTGTTAACAAGTGGCCTGTCAAAAAACTAATCATGCGTATGTCTGTTTACAATGAAATTCCATTTCAAGTAAGTTGAAATTCGTTCAAGCTTGATTTATGACTCTCGAAAAAGTCTTTAACTAGAAGCCTTAAAGAAATTTGAAAATCATATTTAGAAAGAATACAACATTTTTATTCTCACTTGATATGTTCAAATTACAACCGGCTTCTTCAAGAGACTACAAAACGAAATCAGTGAACATTTTATCAAATTACTCTTCGATAACCGGTTACAAATGTTAATCTATTTCATCAAGGCCTTTTCTATAGATGAATTTTATTTTAATCATTTCTCAATATTGTACATGGTTTCTGCTATGTACAAAAAGAAACTCACTCAATCAGATTCATCACGTCGTATAGTTGAACTAAGAGAAACAAATCTTGGAATCTCCAAAAAAATGATCTGCACCTAGAATCTGTTTGTATTATTAAAGTACATGTATAGTCGATATAAATAAATGTGAAGTCTTTGATTGCCAATCATTTATAAAATATGAAATGTACTGCTAGTTCGTCTATTAGACTATTTTTGTTATTTGACTAATAAAAAATACTAATTACTTAGTGTTTGCATATGACACTTGTTCCATTTAATCATAACTCAGATTTTTTCATCTGCTAGAATTAGATTTGCAAAGTTTTAAACCCGATCGACGATAATGTTTCATTAGTTTTTCGTTGTTTATATTATTTAAGTATACGAATTGATAATTTTATTACTCGTCATAATTGACACGTAAGTTCATGTAGTAATGTTTCCAGTATAGTCAAGAATTTAGTGGACATTTTCAGCTATATTTGTTGTCTCACTATCAAATTTTGAATAAAGAACATGTAGAAGTACTGCGAGACGATTTGGAACTTGTTTGTTGTTTATTTTTAACTTTTTTTCATTCGTTGATTTTGCCGAAGGTCAAATAAAAGGTGATAATGTAACTGAGTTATGAATAAAGAACAATAAGCTACTTTAATAGTTTGCAAAGATTTAAAACAATCAATCACATATGATGCAATACTGCTGTGCTGACACTGGTTCATATTTTTTTTATATCAAACAAAAAACGAATATCAATATAATTCATAGATGAAGAAATAAAAACAAAAGAAACTTGGATAATATTGACCAATTATACATATGTATGTATTCTTCTTTGTCTATTAAATGTCATAATACAAATGAAATGCATGAATATGATATCTTACAATAGCCAATGAGTTCTCTGTATAATATATTGATGTTCATCTTTTTGTCGTCCTCTGGATATATATATATATATAATTGAAAACAAATGAATAGTATTGATCAAACGATTCAATAAAGAAATAGATCTTTTAGTTGTTTATATGCTTGACAAATATGATCATCATTTACTTGTTGACTGACATTTGATATAACTGCCACATCACATTATCTATTCATCGTTCGTTTTCGTTGCTATATTTTTCATTGGGTTCGGAGCTTATGCAAACGAGCCTTGAACTCCCTTCTAATTTAAATGGACTTAGGCGGCAAAGCATATATTTAATACTTGTAATATACTGATGATGCAATCATATAGTAAGTAAAAGCAATGACGTTAAACTAAATCTCAATTGACACTTCGATGATGAGAAGAAATCAGAGAGAGAGAGAGAGAGAGAATTTTACTATATCGAGGTGTGCCATGCCTTCATTACTACCAGAGAAATATAAAATTTCATCATCTGACTGATTCTTGTTTTACTACGCATGTATACATACGTGTGTGTACAATATTTACACAAATTATACCAATTTTCTCTCATTCCTTCTTTTTTCCTTTTATCAACGAACAAAAGCAAAAGTCAGTTACTTTGCATTCACGAAAAATACGGTTCCACCTATGGCGATGCTAACGATCTACTCTCGTTTTACCAATAAGTACCTTTGTTGTTATGTATTTACGTTTAACATTGCTGTCCGATTTTTTTCTTCTTCTTCGTCTTAATAATCAATAACATTGGCGGTACACAAAAATAAAGTGTGCATATTCATAGTACTTATACTACAAACCAAAATACGCATCCCATACTTATATAAGGTGGGAAAAAAAAGTTGTGATCATTATGTACGCATAAATATATTTGATCAATATAATTTCACCCTTATTTCAATGAAAAGATGTTGCTTTTTTTTCTGTGCCCATATTATTTTGTCTTCTTTCTAGCAGATTACTTCTAGGTAACTATATATAATTTTTCTTTCTAAATTGACTTTAGTCTGAATCTTTTGATAAATGGTACTATAATGCGTCTACTGATTGAATTATAACACCCGCATGAGAGATTTAATCTTATTTATAAATCGATTCGTTTTCGTACAAAGGTAAAAGAAAAAGTGAACAATCTAATTACTCTGATTGAGCAATAGACATTTTTTCTTTTGATCGATTTGTACTTTCGTTGTCAAATTGGCTCATTAGATAGGTAGATTGATACATAGCTATATGTGTGAATACTAAGCGTGATGTAATTTGAAAATAGTTATCATTTGTAAAAAAAAAAAATTGAATCTATTGCGTATTTGATTATACTCTATTATAGACGATCGTTTGAAAAAAAGAGAGAATTGCTCAAGCGAATCACATTTATTGAGCGATGAGCAATTTATTTGTAAGATATAGGTAGAGAACGATTGATTATAAGTGATGTATCTATATCGTGACAATGAGACAGAAAAACGAGATAAACTGTAAGCATCTTTGAATAAATGGGCTACGTATTAATTGCGGGCAAAAATTAAGCCAATTAGTGAAAAATGACCGCAATTTGGAACGAGTGAAATTTTATTTTCTTATTTTTATTGTGTTTCCAAATGGCGGTCACTTTTTTATTAAGCAATCAACAAACATAAAATGATTGTTACATATCTATATATTTATTAATTGATACGACGAATACATGAACACAAAAAAATTACTCTTCGTCGCTGCTATCTATAGCATCTTTTAAAATATCTATATATCGATGAGAAATACTTCGCAAGACTTTTTGATATGCATCAAAGTCTTGATCAAGAATATATTTATTTTTTCCTAGCTTAAGCTTTTCATCGTCGCGTATATTTCCGCTTTTCTTGATCTTGTTGTGCGTTTTTGAGCCTGTTCTTACTCGATATAAATAATTCTTGTACAAAAGTACTTTTTCTCCTTTTTGAGTTGCTGACGAAGTGACCTTAGTATTCATTGTGTCAAATGAAATATCACTCTTTCTCATCATTTTATATGTATCAATCATGCAAAAAAAATCATAATCAATTCAAAATGACCGCAATTTGGAAACACCATAAAAATAAGAAAATAAAATTTCACTCGTTCCAAATTGCGGTCATTTTTCACTAATTGGCTTAATTTTTGCCCGCAATTAGGAAGCTACGAATAAATGATGAGAGCGAAATAGGAGGGTGTATAAACATATATATATATATATATATATAAACAACCAATTATGTTTTTCTAATAGTTGTAGTTATCATTGTCTTATTTTATCTAGTTTTGATCATCGTGGAGTAAGAGGTACAAAGAATACAATTAAATGAAGCGTAGAGAATGGAAATATAATGAAAGAAAAGAAAAGAACCGACCCAATATGAGATCAATTGAACAATATTTTAGTTTCACATAAAACGTGAAGACTAGAAAACTATCACATCAACTAGTTATTTTTTTGTTCTTATCAATTTCATTTTGTATTTAGTTTATTTCATTCTTTTTATTCTTTTCAATGAATATAGTTAATCATCACTTTCATCCGTATTATTAATTGGTAAACAAGACACTTGCTGTTTGCATATTTGCATAACACTTGAGAGGTTTCTTCTTCATCGGTTGTTTTTCATACACAAACATCCTGCGATAGGTAAGTAAGGTAGAGAGGAATTAATTGTTTGTGCCATTTTTCAGTCAACTAAACGTGTGACATTGATCGTTGTCGCTTTCGAATTGATTGATTGTCACGTTTAATCGTTGAATTTCCGATAGTTTTCTTCGCACGTTCTTTTACTGCTTTCAACACATTTATTTTTGCTCTCTTTATCTTTCTTCTAATGGATAGCTAGATCGATAGTTTGAACATCATAAAAATAGATACGTGACAAAATACTATAATCATTTTCATTCTTTCAATAGCATTTGACGCTTTCATTGATTCATAAATAGAATAATTCTATAAAAATCGCATAGGCAGTTAAAATAAATGTCCTTCATCGAACATTAAAGTAAGTAAAATATTTTCAAGGTTGATTTTTTCATTGAAGAGGATGGCACTAACACTTATACATATGTTTGTCGTCGCAACTACTTTCTTTCTTTCCGATGAAAGTTACGAGCCAGAAAGGAAAGGTATTCGTTTTTTTTGTTTGCTTTTTCGTACAACTTTTTTCCTTCTGACACTCTCGTTTTTCTTTCAAGACATTAAATTTCAATGGCATGTGCATGTTTTCGAATTCTATTTTTGCTTCTTCTCTTTTTACTACTAATTGTAGATATCGATTGAACATGTTTCTCACAAAATTAAATAGATTTGACATTGAACAATAGTCGAACACACAAGACAAATGAATTAATATATTCATCGCAAAAGTAAGTTTTTTGTTGTTGAATAAACTGATTAAGCGATTGCTAAAAAGATAATCTTATTTGCAAAATCATGAGATCTATTTTTTTTCTTCATTCAATAATCATCATTTGAATATTGTCACCTAACTCGTATTTAAACAAATTGTCACCGGTCAAGAATTCATATTACACGAAAACGAAAAGAAAAGATGCATTACGTACACCACCTATATATGAAATATAAACATTCTCGAAAACGGTGTAGTATATTTTAGGTAGTGGCAAAGAAAAAAAGAATGAATGATTTCTGTTTTCTTTTATTACTGTTGATGAAAGCGACTAGAGTCGCATCCTGTATATGCGTAATCACTTAAACATAATTTAGACAAAAGAAAGGCAGACTGAACTATAAGCACGTATGAGTTTGAACAATAGAATAGAAGTGAGTGGAAATAGTCAAAAGAAAATGATTATATACATATCCATCGTACTCTTTGTGTCACATAGTTAAATCAAAAGGCTGATTCGTTTCAAATATTTTTTTCTTTTCTTTAAGATTGACTGGTATTGTGATTGATGATCATTCAGATCTTGGCCGATGAGTACTCTCATCATGAACGAAATCATATTCATGCTACTTCGTCTACTTCTAATCATAGTCATGGTGCAAACGCAAGGTATAGCCTTTCTTGTACTTAGACATAGTCTAATATTGACTAGAATCGAATGAATAGTCATTCATTCGAATGTGTGAACGTTGACTTAATTAATATTCATTAATTATTCTGATGAAAGAAAAAGAAGAACGATAAAATATGTCAACAAACAGAAGACTGACGGTAATCGGAGTAGAAAAAGCAAAAGTGTGACTTAATACTTTAATTAAGTACATAGATATGTTTCATTAAAAGAAAGAAAAATTTATTTAAAAAACTAAAAAAATCTTTGAATGAGCTTCATTAACAAGAAAAGTAATTGCAAAATTTTAATTTAGGTCAACCATGTACGCTTCAATTTTTACCTGCACTGCAAATAATAACAATGTCTGAAAATTTGAAAGTAGGAGATCGTGTAACCGATCTTCAAATCACTGGTTCACCATCGGAAATCTCTACTCGACTTCTTTATAATAGTTCTGATGTAAAAACAAATGGAACTGATTATTTCACATTAAATTTTACAAGTCTCTATTTACGTTATTGTAAGTTTTCATTCAATTGATAAGAAAACAAAAAGATAATTTCATTGATTCATTTTCAGCTCTTGATTATGAATGGTGGACATCAGATAATCGTCCGAATCCATTTCGTTTTATTGTTGAATGTACAATTTTAGCTAATAGATCAGCGACTAATATTGACTTCCAACTTGATCTTATTGATGTTAATGATAATCCACCAAGATTTAATCAATCTTTCTATGAAATAAAGATCAATGAAACAGCATCCATTGGTACAATTATACCAACATCTATTGCTGCGTATGATCTGGATTCTAGTATATATGCAACGTTTTCATATTATTTATTAAATAATTCATCACCATATAATGTTAGTTAATTATATAGAAAATAAATTAATAAAATAAATTTTACTTCTAGTCTTATTTTCAATTATTAAGTTTAACTAATGCAAGTTTGGTTTTAATGAAAGCATTAGATTATAATTCAATTGCACCAAAATTCAATTTAACAATCGTTGCACAAGTAAAAGAATTTTATATGAAGAGAGAAAAAAACGATATTTTTTCGTTTATTTACTCTTTGTATTTAGGATAATTTAAATTCAAATCTTTCGTCTAAAGCAATTGTTTCTATAAATATTATTGATGTTGATAATTCAAATCCAAAATTCCAGTATAATTCCTACAATCTTAATATTTCAATAAATGCGTCGGCGGTATTTTGAATTTTATCATCATATTTTTCTTTGCAATGTAAAAAAATTTATTTTGAATTTAGCCTAGTGAAGTAACACCTAATGAAGATAGAATATTTGCTTTTGATCAAGATTTAGGTATCAATACAATCATAGTTTATTCAATATTAACATCAAGTAAAAGAATATCAAATTTTTTTTCTCTCTCCTTAATTTCTTCATATTTTATTTAGATATTTACTTATCAATTAATAATCTTACAGGCGTTTTGACGCTTCAATCAGATTTTAATTCAACAATGCAATTTGATCTTTTAATACAAGTAATTCTTTTTGAAACAGGATCAGTATTAGAAAATGATTCATTAACATATCATTTTTTTAATCAGGCTGAACAAGCTGATAATGTTAATCGATCAGCCACAGCTGTTTTGCATGTTAATGTATACGAATTAAATATGTATCCACCAAATTTTCTTAATTTACCATATTTGATGATTGGTTATAAGACTAATAATCTAGGTCAAATACCAATATTTAATGGCACCATCAGCGATAATGATACAGTGAGCGAACGATTAAATTAAATTAAATTAAAAACTCTAATTAAAAAAAAACCTATTTAGGTGCCAAGACCAAATTATGGTTCTATATGCGATACGCCATCACTTAGTTTAAATATTAAAAAGACGAGGTAAACTAATCATTCGTTTTTGTTATCTATCTTTAAGAATCGAACAATTCATTCTACTTAATAGTATTCGTGATTTTCAAATTCAACCAGTTTACTCTCAAACTCTTCCAACATGTCGTCCTTGTTTATGCACTCTGGATGTATCCGATGGATTATATGTAAGTTATTTATCTATTGTTAATAAGTTCAAAAATTTGAATACATATTATGTACGAGCTGTTAATTATACAGAAGAAAAAAGAACTAAATGGGAACAGATTTTGTTCTAATATAATTTTGAATTTAAAAAAGTCTTATACGTCTTATTTTATATTTGAAATTAAAATATTTAGTCGAGTCAAACAAATCTTACTGTCCTTCTATATAATCCAGTTTCATTTTCAACAAACTCTTACGTGTTTTCATCAGATTATCCACTTGATAATCCTTCGATTGTCATTGGCAGTGTTCAGGTATCAAAATTTATTCATTAAATATTTTCTATCATTAATATATTTTAGGTTACCTTTGATGATCTTTGTTCTGTGCAATATGCTGTCGCTAATCAATCAAATACTTTTTTTACCATTTCTCAATTAGGTATTATAAAATGGTCTAATTCATTAAATCCTCCGACACAAGCAGTATATAGATTTCAAGTGACTGTTCAACAAAATTGTTCATCATTATTCATGAATGCATCTGCAGATATTATCATTACTATTAATAATTTTCCTTCGTCTACCTTACCAACAGCAAGTTCATCTCAAATTGATAATAGCACAATATATGCTATTATAGCAGGTGTTGCTGCATTTATTCTTATAGTCATTGCTATTCTATTTGTCATTATTTATTATCGTATTCAACGTGCGAAACATCGTGTTCCACCATTTTTCAAAATTCGAACACATTCTCCTGCTCAAGGTTTATCATTTTTTAAATCAAAAAGTCCCCTCAGTGATTCGTCACCGTATACACTTGGTGTGCGTGATGATGATTCATCTAATAGTAGTAGTGATCAAACATCATCATCACCAATAAACAATCGTCTTTTATCTGGACATTACAAAGTTAGTGATTTACCAGTGAATACAACTATAGAAGAATTAGTATCATCTTATGATAATCGTTCCACAAGTAGTTCATCTAGTTCATCTGGCATAGGTGATCATGTTATACCAGCAAATATAGGTTCATTTCGTACCACAATACGTGAAACCAATGATCATTTACAATTAGATACAATTAATGAAGATCTACAATGGGTTAATAGTAGTCAACAACAACAAAGACGTCTTAATAGTTCAAGACATCAAATTATGCCCGAAGATAACATGGATATTATATCAGAATCTCATGAGGTAGACTTTAGATTAAGACAAAATACTAATGCTTGTTTAACTTGCTTAAATTCTAATTCAATTAATCATGTGTGTTCTTCTTCTTGTTCATTGTTATCCAACACATCAATTCACTTACTATTATCTGCCTCTTCCTCCTCATCATCAGGTTCGACAACCACTGTTGGTGCTTGTCAACAACAAACAACTGCAACAACAACAGTTGAAGTAGGACTCAACAGCTACACTAGTTATAATTACGCTCGATTCAGTCCGATTGGGGCTACTCGTTGCTAATGCTTTTGCTTTTTGTATAACTTATTTGTGTAACTCTAATATTTGCTTGTAACTCATAGAAAAATTATGACATTTGATTTACATCACTATATTTCTGCTTTCAGTCATCGCTCAGCGGCGTTGCTACCGATAATGGAGCACCAGCACCAACATTACTACATCAACAATTCAACACGAGAAATGTTCTCAGTCGAAATTTAAACGAATATTTGACAGTATTTGTATAAAGAAAGAAAAAAATATTGAATTATTATCAAGATTGGTTTTATTTTCAATACCCATTCAGGTTTAGAGAAGTTTTATGTCCTTGCTTTTGCCTTCTAATTTTATTCTATTTGGTGTTTCATAAAACTGTTTGATAAATGATAGATCAACAGACATGTATAAAAAAATGATTCAAAAAATTGAATTGAAAACGTTATCATTTGTTTTACTTGTTCATTTGATAAGATAAAAAGATTCACATATATTTTCATAGAAATTCTAATTGAGTGCTTTTTGTAGAAGATTTTTGAGAATTCAACGCAATAGAAACATTATTTTATTTAAAGTCGTTGATATATAAGTATGTATGCATCTGGCGTGAAAGACGACAAAGAGAAATTGCAAGATCATTGATGTTAAAAATTTCAATTTTATAATTCAAATGAGAAACATTAGTTGTTGAATAGGCAGATGTGAAATTTACAAAGAAAAGCTAGTGATCGATTTCGATAAACGAACGATTTATTTACTAGTTATACTCTAACTTCTATCATGGCATCACATTTTCAATATACGTTTACACGAGTCTTTGTATCAACAAACTAAACTTCATAAGAATATACGATTTCCTTCTGAATTAACACGATTGTATAAGACACTGTGAGGGATTCCTCCCTCGAGTACAATGATTCCCTATTGGCTATGATACCCTGTTTGAGTCAAAAAATTTCCCTAATTTTCATCAGAACTAAGCGCGCAACAAAAATCTATTTGATGTTTTATACGGGTGCCTGCCAACCTTAGTGATCTGGAACAGATTTTTGATGAGATGGATTTTATTATTGAGTTATCTGAATATTAGAAGTTATATGCAATGCTACTGTTCTTATGCCTCCTCCTATTCTCATATTCATGAAATTCATTATTTTCGTCTTTAGTGATTTATCACGTTTTTTCATTGATATATGTTATTCCGTTAGCTTATTATTCTCTAGAATTTTTAGCAAGTTTTACCTCACGATATAACATCTACAATTGATACGTTACTTGTAATTTTATTTATTCACCAGCGACAATAGACACTTTTCTGTTGTGAACGTTAGTATTCCAATAGAATTCTTCTTTTTGTATTTGGGCTTGAAAATTTTATTCGCACGAAAATTTTAATTAATCTAGCTTTAAAAATAACCAAGGGGTTTTATTTAGCAGCATTTCATGTATAAATTTGAAAATTTTATTTTATTTTAAAGACTCGATTCTTGCAGGCAAAATATACAAAAATTTTCATGTTTCCAGCAAATATTTAAATTATGTTTACAGTACTCATCATTTTGAATCTATTCCAAGCTAGTGTTCTTGTTGTGACTTGTAGATGAATGATATCATAAATGATTTATTAACTAGAAAAGTTTTCCTTGCCAGCGAAACTGTAAAAGTATTTCACCAATAATATAAATTTTGACTTATTGAACGAACTGAAGTTCAATATACAACATCGACAATATTCCGAAGTTCATGAAAAATCAAAACTTTTGTCTTTCATAATAAAATATCAATGAACTTGATTTGCATATTCATCTGAAAAGAAACTCGCCTCTCAGTGAGGAATCGATCGAAACTTTTTTCTCCGTAAAACAAACAATGAAAGGAAAAAAAACTTCTCACGATTTTCGCGTTCCTTGCCGACAACGTAAGTGACATGCAATTATTTATTTTATTTGTAGGCAAATGAACCTTGAGATATTAGCTGTTTTATTTACAGTTGAACTTGCGATTTATCGTACACAAAAAGATAATCAACTGAGAGTGTTTTTGAGTTCGTCAACGATTAAGTCAAAAAGCCATATCGTGCTTCGGTAAACAAGGCAATATTTTTTGTTAATGTGTCTTGCCATCATTAAAAAAAGCAAGGCTGTTTTTCACAATTCAAATTAACATTGCTAGTTAAATTAATTGTACGGACTAGTCAAATCATTTGTACTATCGAAGTCTTACTGAAAAATAATATTCTTTCCAATATAGTGCGAAGAATTATTCTTTTGTTCAGAGTGAATGGCGTTAGTGAAAATTGAATTTACACTGATTTTGCTTGTCGTTCTGTAATTGAAAATCGATATTTTATATTGCTGTCAAATTATATTGATTACTTTCATGATTGATTGAAATTCCAAAACAAGTGTTGAGAGCATTGCTTTGAGACAAATAGAATTTATTAAGAACGCAATATGAAAAGAAGATGTTCTGTCAGATTTAGAAAGTACTCCAATGCTAAAAACTACACTAACAGATAGGTAACTTAAATTCTCGGACGAAGAATTACTTGCTGAATGTAAATGGATCGATGCCATATATTTTGTCACGTCTAATATTGTTACAAGAATCGAGAGAATACCAGAAACTGTGTTTCTCTATAGAACATCATGAAGAAAGAAATCTCACGCCGTAGACTGTCATAATCGATGTATCTTTGACTGATATTATTTTATGATTTTGAATATTCGACTAGAAAGTCGATTTTCAGCCGCCACTCAAAACTCTATGAGAATTTACATCGATAGAAATACAAATACTTCTATTCTATCATTATATTTGTTAATCTGAGCTAAAACAATGTAGTATTCAGTAAGAATCAATCAGCCAAGGGCACAACCAACGTCTTCTTGTATATTGAAATGTTTTCATGTATTGTCAAAAATGCCCGAGAAAAATATAGTGAAACTTGTTAAGTGCGTCAATAATCATGCAACAATTGTAAAAAATATTTTTCTTTCTTTGCGTGATTTAAAAAATAGAAGAAATAGAAAAATAAGCATTCATAGAGAATAGGAGCGACTCACTATAAATGGTTTACTTTTCTTCTCCTTTATTTTTAATCTATTTTTGCGCTCGACAATACTAACAAATCGTAATGACGCAAATACGAGGTTTAATTTTCTTACTGACCTTTGTAAAATTGAACTCTGCGACAACCTATTCATGTAATTCAAATTCTTCTTGTGGTTGCTCAACTAGTGCGGCAACATTGTCACGTATTGTGGGCGGAGAGACAGCTGCTTCGCAGACTTGGGGATGGGCTGTGTCGCTGCGTCTTGGAAATGCATTATGTGGCGGATCAATCATTGCAGCTTCGTGGATAGTCACAGCTGCTCATTGCGTCTCGGGAGTGACCGCCAGTCAAGTCACTGTTTACGCTGGTTCTAATTTACTATTGACAGCCAGTCAGACCCGATCAGTGTCAACAATTATTGCAGATTCAAGCTACAGTTCATCCACCTATGTTAATGACATCGCACTACTTCAATTGTCATTTCCTTTAGATATGACTGATCCACGCATCAGTGCCATTTGTATTCCATTGGTTAGTGCTAGCACATTGTCAGTTGGTGAATGGCCTTCAGCTGGAACAACAGTAAATTTTCAAGTTTCTTTGTGATGATAAATCGCACCTAATTTAGGTAGTAGCTGTAGGTTGGGGACGATTATCTGAAGGTGGATCTATTTCATCGACACTTCAACAAGTCACACTGCAAACAGTCGATCGACAGTCACCAACATGTACTCCTTTGATGAACAATTGGTTGTATCAATTTTGTGCTGCTGCTCATTGCAAAGGTAAATGCCCTGCATTATGTTTGATTAATTTGGAATGCGGTGTTTTTCATTTTGCTATGCTAGATACATGTCAAGGCGATTCGGGTGGTCCTCTGATGGCTTTTACAACGAGCAATCAGTGGGTTTTAGTAGGTGCAACAAGCAATGGCATCGGATGCGCTGAAGCGAATTCTGCTGGCATATACACGCGCATAGCAGCTTATCAAAGCTGGATCAATACGAACACGGGCAGTCAATTCACAAATCCAATATCATCAACTTTGAGTTCATCAACGACAGAATTCAACTCAACAGTCACATGTACAGCAACGGTTCTCCATGGACCTGGTCGATGTTTTACATTGACCACTATTCTCTTATTTTGTAACACCCTCAAGTCAATCTAATGAACCTATATGATTTATTATTTTCAGATAGATTGTTCAGTGACTAATTATTACTCTATTTCTCGTTTCGATTTTGCTTCGCATGATTTGATATGTGTCTATGTAAAGTTAATCACTACTAATCAATAAAAATCCTTGAAGCATGTTAGAATTTTCTTGATCCCTGTTGTTTTCTATATATCAATGGGATTTTGGTCTTTCCGATAACGGTTTCTACTGGTGTTTCGTTTTTGAAATAAGATTAGTTTCATCTCATATTGATCCATCCTACAAGACAACTCTTTCTCAGTTACAATTATCATTTAGTATTGATTAGCGGATAAATTTAGGCTCATCTAACTCATTTGAGTATGCTATTTCAAAATCGGTGTAATCTTTTAGATACTGACGTTAGATTTAAACTGTTTTGATTTATGAAATCTAAAAACAGAGCTCTTTTTGGTTTGATCAAATACAACAACTCAATGACTTCAAAATTAACACTATGGAAAAAGCATAATCAATCTATTGGATCTAGATATTAATATTTTCAATATGCAATGAAACTCTAATACATTGTGAAAATACTCATATATGCCTATATCTCTTTCAATCGGTTTAGGCATGGGTGTTCGAAAAATGATCATTCCATCTATTTTCAATTGAGTCTCTATATGTTTTGATTATTGAACATAGTTCGAGTGATCTTTTGCTGACTATATGCAAGAGCAAAATAATAGTTTATGTAAATGTAATCCCAACTTTCTTCCAAGATTTGGATATACGTTAGTATTATGAATGGACTAGGTTTTTTTTTCTAGAATTTCTAGTCGTTGAAATGGAGACGTTGAAACGCAGTTTTTGCGATTTAATCATTATTGGTTTCTTTTTTCCACGACAATATTTTGGCATATTACAACAGAAAATATGCTTACTTGTATGAGACGTGAGAGATATACCATTGTAAGATCTTGTTACAAATGACTATCGTATACGTATATTATTTCTGTACAAAGCAGAAAAAGAATACGTTCTATGATAAAAAACGAAGAAAAATGTTAATTAATCACACTTACAACAATAAAAAAAAATTCGTTTATCCGATTTCTATTGGTTCTAAAATTTCACAACTGCAGAGATCATGAAGATGGCAAGTGATTATACGAAAGCTGTGCTTTGCATATATTAAATTCATAATCGAACTTCAAATAGTACTCGTATAAACGATGACGATTGAATTTATGAATTTTTTGACAAGATCTTAGTTTGATAAATGTTAACAAAGATACTTCTTAGTAAAATTGATAAACTATAATTATGAATCATATCCGTTCATCAGTGCCTCGACAATGAAATATATCTTTTGTATACATTTAACTATAAAATAACTTTCATATGTCGCATGACTTCTCATAAAAAGTATGATTCAGAAAATATTTGTCTGAACAAATCAGCATTAGCTGCGAGGCAGTTTGACTTTTGCTCTTTTGTCTATGTTGGTTTTTGTCCTTGATCGCTCTTTATTTGCAAATCCAAAAATTTTGGTCATAAAATCATACCCAATATCTTTCTCATGCACATAACTGCCCCATCAAGATTTTATCGTTTTGTTTATATCCATCAGAAAGACAAGAGAAATAATTTATTGGTGAAAATGATTTCAGAAACTTGAAGATGTATAAAAGAAATATTCAGGACGTATGCACGAAAATATTATACATCGATCATGTTCAATCAGCAGCTAATTGTGCATTTCACTAATACGACTTCGTGGATGTCTTTATGAGATAAAAACCAAGAGAATCAGTAGTAATTTTATTTGTATAATTTATTATTTAGTAACTTCGATTAATTTTATGATGAGACTTACCTGAGCTATTAGTCAATAAACGCAGAAGTTTTGCAGGATTGTATTGTGCCAAGATAGCTAATCTATATCATTGGTATTCAAAATTAACATTTTTCTGTAATTTTGGTTGCTATGAATTACTTACGAACACGAAAGCTGTAGGTATGCATGTGATTATACTCACTTAAGCTCCGTGATAATATTATTATATGATATTTGCATTGGTTAATCCTTGTTGTTGTTATTATTATTAGCTATTATCTCTGTTATTTATTTAAAAGGACATGATAGTGAAACACATTTTTGTTTTTTCTCATTGGTTCGTGGTTCTTTTGAAATTTGATTTATTGTTAAAGAAAAGATGATCTCTTCTATACGACTTCTACCGGTATGGTTTTTAGTAGTGCAGTGTTATAATGTGACTGGTTATAACATTCATGGATCGATTACCAACGGTTGGGAATTTGTACTTGATTTGTTTCGAGAAAATTTTGTTCAAGAGAAAGAATTAGGGGCAGCTATATCGGTGTATCATAATGGTCGTTCAGTTGTTGATCTTCGAGGTGGATGGTATGACGAATCAAAAACCAAACCGTATGATGATAATTCATTACAATTAGTTTTTTCAACTACCAAAGGAATAGTGGCTGTAGCCGCTGCACTTTGTGTACAACAAGGTTTACTTGACTATTCAGAATTAGTGACAAAGTATTGGCCAGAATATGGGCAGAATGGTAAAGAAAATACAACAGTAGCAGACATACTGTCACATCGAGCTGCACTACCCTATGTAGATTCTCCAATCGATCAATATGCTAACTGGACAGCTATGATTCATACACTAGAACAAGAGAAACCTTTATGGATACCAGGAACAACTCATGGTTATCATGCAGTTACCTACGGTTGGCTAGCAGGTGAACTTGTTCGCCGTGTTGATCGAAAGAAAAGATCTTTTGGGCAATTTATCAAAGATGAAATTGTAAATCCACTACAAATAGAATTCTATATTGGTCTACCATCCGAAATACAATACCGTGTATCACCAGTGGTTCCTCATCCTGATGTAAAGAACATGCTAAATCAAACCATGAAGGATCTATTTCAAATATGGAATGATCCTCGTATACATCAAGCAGAGATACCGGCAGCCATAGGTCTATCTAATGCCAAGTCAATTGCACGCATTTATGCGTCACTTATTGGTAATCTTGAGGAAGGAATCGGCCACCAATTGTTAAGTGAAGAGATGATGAAACTTGCAACGAAATCAAATACACCTTTGAATGAAATCGATCTTGTACTACAGTACTATTCGTCGTTCGCCATGGGTTTTCATCGGTATGATCGAGTTCTACCAAAGTTTGGACCTGGCGTATTTGGTCATCATGGTAAGGAAACAAAGTAGCAGTCGAACGATGATTGAAACTCGATTGATATAAATTTTAGGGGCTGGTGGAAGTATTGGTTTTGCAGCACCTTCAAAGAATCTTACTTTTGCCTATGTGCTGAATCGAATTGGAACCGATACTGCCACGATCATTGATCCTCGTATTGAATCCATACTTGCTAGAATTGCAGTACACATAAATGACCAAACCTAATATCAGTGTTTCAGCGCATAAACGTGTGATGAGAACTAGAATTCACAACATTTTATCTGTTCAATTAAGTCAGTAAATGTTGAAAATTGGACGTCAGCTAGATAGATAATAGTATATATCAATATTCGGAAATCATAGAATAGCTCAATTCATAGTGTGAAAGAAATGCGATGCACTTAATATTGGTAACACGAATATTCACATATTTGATTTTACATTTCACGTCAAATTTATCTTCCATTTGATACTATCAAATTTCTAGTATTCTAATGCCTGTTGATCCTATATTTACGTAGCCGTTTATAGAAAATTCCTATAAACATATATGTGCAGCATTTTTCTTAATTCGAAGTAAAGATTAACGTTGATCTATATATGGCAATAGAATGATTTGAGTTTGCCACAAAACTTGTCAATATATTATTCATGAAAAAGGATACTAGCAGTCACTTGATACTTTGATCATATGGCTATCGTTGACTTTTGATAACACATTTCTCTTAAAATAACTTTAACATTATACTCAGAAATTTGATAATTCTTCTTTACGATCATTCGAAAAGAAATTATAATCAATTTCAATTGCTATTTTATCGTTTCCTTTACTTGTTGAAGAGAGTACGATAATAAAGTCAATCGAAGTACTCAGTTTTTGATTATTGATGGCAAATTTACTTATTATCTATATCATAGATGATTTCAGATGAAACATTTTCAAGACTTCATACAAATATGTTTAAGAAATTTATTGCTTTTACATGTAAGAGAGAACAAAATAGTTATAAAGAAAAGAGCTCAACAATCATATTGAATATTGTGTTTAGAGTGTGATAATTAATTAATATTGTATCAGTAAGCACAAGAAAAGTACAATGTGGTGTGTTTTTGTTCTAAACCCAAGCTGGGAATATAAAAGAAAATTTTCATAAAACTGAAATTAAACGGAAATAAAATCGAATTTCTCTTATTGAGAATATACTTCTTCTTCAAATAAATAAAATCGTTGTGCATATTTATAGAATCTTCATTATAGTAGTAAACGATTTATATAGATCAAAAACACGCTCACCCAGCCAAAACAATTCCCATCCCATGATACTCAACTATCTGGATTTTCAGTTTCATAAAGAATTATCGATTTATGGATACACACGGCTGTTTAAACCCAATTTACTTAGATATAAACAAAATTTATTTAGTACTCAAATATGTATCAATTCAAAGTTCTTTTTTTTTAAATGCTACTTTTATTAAATTAATGATATAATCAAAATAGAATGAGTGCTCTTATGTACATTTAACAGTTCAAACTTTCTTAATTGTCACGTTTTTTCTTCATAAGACTCATTTGGATTTTCCGGATACAAAGAAATAAAGACCAATCATACATGCTAATATGATAATTAGTAAATGCTTGATGGTAAAATAGTTAACGTGCTCACGAACTGGTTTCGAAGTAATTGATGAAGGTGTGATTGTATTTGAATGAAGCTCTATTTTAAGGCCGGGTAATGCAGCAGAAACATATTTTCCAGCATTCTCAAGTTGCTCATCATTAGGCTGATAAGTGCCAGAGTTGCTCGATATATGCAGAATCAAACCTTCTTCTTGATGTTGCATCCAAGCTTCACCTGCAAAACGGACATCGTCGTCATAACCAGATATGAGAACGTGTTTTGATAATATCCAATCTACTGCCTTCAAGCCCGGACTATTATGCATACCGATGAGAAAATCACCAGTGATGACGATATTGTACGGATGTGGCTCTGCTGTAGTGTGAATACTCATCATAGATGCTAGCGGTCCTGGAGAAAAATAGCCATGATCATCCCAGCACGAAGCCAGTTGACTTCGTATTATGGTAACAACGGGTCGAGAGAAAAGTATGAACTTCTTTATTCGAGTCATTAAACTCGGATTTTTCATTGCAAATGCTCGCAGTGTTTGTGGTAGAAAATTATTAATGTCGACTTGCTCTTTATTTGCAGTTAACTTGAAGAGTGTATGCGATCCAATTACTCTTCTAATTGTTGCTCCAAAGAAACCCGGATGAGAAATTTCTAAACGTGTCAATGAACCACAATTACCAACAACAGTTGGTTTCTCTGGAATATCTATTGCTTCGAGTAAGGGTGCACGAACATGACTTTTTGACGGTAAACATTCATTGACAATTTTATTACATATCCGACCTAAACTAGTGAGTTCTTTTTTTCGTACTTCATGGAAATGTTCTTCGAGCGTTAAACGAGTTGTACGAATGAAATCAAGAACGAGTGGTTCTCCTCTATATTCCAAACCATTCTCGAAAATTTCTTGAAACAATGAACGAGCACCAAAATTATTACTCAAATCATAACCATCACAAGTAAACCCAGCGGAACTTAACACACACGCATTGGCATAAGCACAAGATACATGTCGACTATTTGAATGTTTTGACATGGCTTGCCGAAGTGCTTCTAATCCATCTTGTGGTAGATTTCGAAAACGAATGAAAAATCCTGATTGTACACGACCTTTCGTATCGAGGATTGCGCTCTTCTGACGCCAAAGCATGAATGCAGCAAATTTGTTGTATCCATCACCAGCTTCATTCGGAATAGTCAAATAAACATTCGGTAGTCCAAAACCAAGAAAAGCTTCATGCTTATTGTCAAATAATTTGTCCAATGAGATAAGTTTAATATTTTGAAATTCTATTTCTTCTAGGCCATTTCTTAGTATATTATGTTCAGGATTGTAATGTGTATCTATGATAAGCCTTGTTTTTCTGTAAAAGAGAGGTTCTGGTCGAACAACGGCACCCGCTCGAATTCCCTCCAATTGTTCGTGATCACTATGTATATTAGCTGTTGTTACTATGTCTTGCATATTGTTCATCACATTCTCAGATTCATGTGACACTTCTTTCTTGTCATCCGACAACGCCATTTTCAATCGATTATAATAAAAATCACTTATTGACGTTACCGATAGTGGACTAAAAGAGTTTATCAAATAATAGACGTTATTTTACTTTTAATTTGGTTGCATCTAGAAAATAATAATATGTACCGATGAACGGTGTAATTCAAATCTGAAGTAATTTTTAATTTATTCAATTCAAAATCACTTAATTTAATATAGATAATTAAGCGTTGTCATATACAGAAAAGTTTCTATTATGAGAGCATGTTATATATGATTCAACTAATATATATATATATGTATGTATATTAAAGAATGAAACCATGATCTGAGTTTACTTTGCAAGGAAATACACACGTAGTTTATAATAACTAGTAACAAGGAGAATAGTTTATCACAGCGAAAATAGGGTATCTACATGTATATGTCACTTGACTCTTCATAAAAGTTCCTATAAATCTAAACGCGGAATATTGAAATGATTAAGAGAGAGAGACTCGGATCTAAATTTTACATGAAAATTATTTAGAAATAATATAGAAGTAGGCTTTCTAAAAGATTTTTCTTCGTATCACAGTGAAACAAACATAACCTCTTGATAACCTCCGTCTAGGGAACGCTTTTCAATGGTCTCAATGATATTCACAAAATAGATTTTTTACTGTATATCAATATTATGTTTATATTCAATCATAGTCCTACATGTTAGTATTATATGTAGTTAGCAAATTCTTAAATACAAATTAGATGAGCATATAGTGAAAGTCAAATTAAATAAGGAAAGATGTGCTGAATGCAATGAAGCTTATTGACTCACCAAAAAGATGCTTTTGTGAGCACATCAATATAAGTCAGTAACTTTAACGTGAAGAATGTACGCACATATTAATACGGATACAGATTTTAGGTTATATATATATATAGAGATTTGGTGATAATCGTATATGTGTTCGAATGTAAGTGTAACAGTACAAGTATAAAGATTAAAAACATTTGTTAGTAGTCTATTGCATAGTTATCTACTATATAAAACCAATGGATATCGATTATTATCAAATGCAATACATTTCAATCGATTATCCACGGATTCTCGATCGAATTCGAGTCGATTATAATCTAATTATTTAACTATTTACTTTGAAACGGGATGAGTTCCATAATTATTGGACCTTTCCCTTCTCTCTCTCTCTCTCTCTCCTGGGTATGAGATGAGCGAGAACTGTGAAATCTCGTCTCGACTTAAAGTTTACACTCACGATTTCTGTCTTCGAAATATACAATGCTAGTACCACAGAATGTAATGCTGTTTACCTTATTAATATTAAACATTTATAATAGACATGCGCACTGCAAACTTATATATATATATATGAGTGAATCATAACTTTTTTGTACAATTAACAAAAAAGAATGAAAGTGCTTCTAAAGAAAAAAAATCGTACATTTGTTCCTCATCCTTCACTGAGTCTGTGGTGAAAGTTTCCAAACTACCCGATTCGTCTTGGCTGAGATATTGGAGTCTCAACTTCGGTTTTTCGACAAAAAACATTATTAAGAGAAATTGTGCCAAATATGAGTCCAAAGCCCATGTGTGACATATCATTAGATATATCTCAATTCAGGTAAGCTAATGACGCTGACAGGAATCGAAGTACGTGAAAAACAATCGCGAAAAATCTCAAAATATGCGTATCTCTTCGAAAAACCTAAAAACGTCGATTTGTCTGAGAGGGTGTGGGGCGTGAGCACCCATACACATCCACACTTATGTGGTAGTAATGCTTTCCCTAAGAAATCAGCTTGTAAACCGATAAGCAGAAACTGAGTCTACAAAAAAGAACTGGGTCTAAAAAGAAAACTTGGTCTACATTTTGAGGTATAATGTAAAAATTTCCCTAAAAATAAAGACACAACCGATGATATTTCCTATTTAGTTTTTCACGCTGCATCTTTCTGTAACAGTCTGATTGAGTTTCTTCAAGTCGTTTAGAAATAAAAAGCAAAACAATATCGAAAAACTGGGTCTACAGTGTGAGTGAAATTAAAGCTTTGTGTCATTCTAACCTAATTAAAAAAGCTCAGCACAATTATTTTCAGATAACTTTGTACTACTTTTTACGCTCTATCTTTTAGTCGTTTTATTTTTTTGAAAAGTGTGTTCCTTATCCGCTCTACGATCATTCTAAACTGAGTCTACACTTTGACTGTAAATCTTCTTTCGTTAAAATCGAACCGGAACAAATAAACAAAAGCAAAAGTGAATCGCATGGGTGGTTAGAGAATAAAATTCTGCACAAAGTGTACTATTCACGCTTTGCTTTCTCTTCTTTCATTCCTTTAGAAATTTCATTTTATACCCATGAAGGATCTAAAAGAAATGGTTTTTGGGGCTTCCAACTCTCATATCTCAGTCGAGTGATGATACATTGAACTGAATTTTTTGTGGTAACAGGAAAGACACTACGGAGTGTGAAGAGAAAAAAAAATAATTTGATATCGGATCATAGGAACTGAAGATACAGGAAAAAAGGTTGAAAAATTGAATTGTACAAAAAAGTTGCGATTCACTCATATATATATATATATATAAAGCCGCCGTGGTTGAGTGGATATGTTATTCGACACATATTCACAATGTACTGTGTTCAAACCACAGTATCACCAATCATGGAATAACCCTGAACAAGTTACTAATGGCTAATTGTTCCGGATGACTCATCCGATAGCGTATCGATTATATCATTAGTCAGTATGCAGAGTCAAAACAATAACTTCAACATAGATGTCACGGCCACGTGATCCTATGATGATCGCCAACCCATAATCATTAAGGGGGAAGCGTTGGACGAATGGGGTGCAGATACCGTCGTCTGTAAAAGAGAAAACGCGATAGAACCTGGCTGCTTGTGGACCCTTTAGCGCCGGCCCCAACGGGCGATAAGCCTATGGGAGATTATTATTATTTATATTATATATATATATATAAATGAAACCATCATGAGTCATTTGTTGAGACATAGGATTCCCTACTGATGGTTAAGGTCATAGAAATAATCGAAGAATAATAGTGATTTATCATGTTAATGGGGTTCTTAGGAAATTTGTCATATAGTAAATGATTTGGATTTATCAAGTAAAAATTATACATGCACATAACCATTAACACTGATAAAAAATCTTGAACACGTGAGAATGTGTGCTTTCACATCAGTATGCTGATTCCTACCTGCTCCGTATAGTGACAATATAATTATGAATTATACGCTCGCTACGATGCTCTATACTGAGTTGTGTACTGATGTTTTCTTTGGTTGTAAATAAGAAAGAAAGAAAGAAACAGGGAGTATGCATATGTTTATTTTTGAGACGAGTTATTACTCACGCATCTTGTAATGCTTTCCAGATACTCTATTCTATTGCACAGTTACATAAAATCGATAAAAAAAAAGTGTAATCATGCGTAAATTAAGGCTTTTCAAGTTAAAATAATATTTATTTAGTGAAAGATAGCGAATCTGACACTCTTGAGTGCCACATGTGTTTTTTTCACGGTTCTTTTTTATTCTGCCTGTGAAACGCATATTTTCATGTATGAAAGCGAACTCTTGTTTGACTAGGTATCGATGTTATTGCCACAACCAAAACAAATAGATTGCACTGAAATAAGTAAAATGAATCATAGCTCGTCTAATGTTGCATACCTGTGTCCTATACATATAACCCATGTGCTCTGTTAAGATGTATTCTCTTTTTTCTTACTCTTTGAATTGTCGTCTTTAAATCAAAATATGATAGGACCACATCAACAAATCATATAGACATTTAACGAGATAAAGCGTAGCTATTCTACGTTATTTTAGCACAAGATCGAAAAGAAATAGTAGATACCATACTCTTGTAACGCGCACATTATGCTTAAGGCAAAAGCATTTTCTATATTTGAATAAGTTGTATTATTAAAGAAAACAGGGAATTTTTTTTTGTGTGCAAAGCATAAAATTTAATTCTATTTCGATAAATGTGTTAAAATAAAAAATATTTTTAACAATAAGAAAAGCATTACTTATGAACGTATGAAATATCTTCTTTCGATTTACGTATTGGAAATTCGTTTGTACCCGAGAAATATCTTTTTAAATAAGTCCAACTTGTTTCACTTGGTACATCTGATTGACAGCTAGGTGCATTTTGATATATTGGAATACAATCGATAATTTCCTTAAATAAAACTTGATCTATTTGACCTAAAGAAGAAAGTTTTGTTCCTTGAGCTGAAAACATCATAGTTCCATTGTATTATGTTGACATATTCATCCATGACAAAATTGGTGAAATTCGTGTCCATGACCAATCCATTTAATTAATTTGTGTTGAATTTTCATCGATTATTTGGTTTAACGTTGTAAAAAATTTGAAAAATTCCCCTGCTTCCTAAAATTTTCTTTCGAATAGTGTCTTAATGTTTCATTTTTAAATAAAGGATTCGGATCAAATCGATAAACATCAATTGGTAGTACTACTTGATTTTCACTTGTTAAATAATCTTCTATGAAAAAACCATTTGTCAATATTGTTCTTTGAACAGGATCATTGGTAACATGCATAACAGATTCAGTGTCACTCGTGTAAGGATTTGTCCATTTATTTAATTTTACACCTGTAATAGCATCAATATACAATTTAGTTTCTCTCGTTGTTAAAATGATTTCCTTGTTATTTGAACTATTCAAACATCGTGCAATATTAATTCCAATAACATCAAATATATCATTCGGTTACATTTGATACAAATGGAAATAAACACCACCTTTCCATGTTGTTATCACTTGTTCATCGAAATCCAATGAACAACGTAATCGTAGAAATTATTTTAAAGAAAATATTCTTTCATTTGGATAGGAGTGAATGACATTTGCAATAGTTAATAAAAAGTAAGAAAAGGATAGAAACGAGAAGCGATAGTTTGTGGAAATGAGGGGCGTCCAAGGAGTGAGGATTAGGAATTCCTCATCAGCTCCCCTACAGTTCCTTGCATACTAAAGGTAAAAATATGGAATATTCACGATAATTTTTGTTCTTACACTCATTTTCTCTTGCAAAATTGCGAGAATCAATGATTTCATGCAAAAACTATTTTTAAAACAGCAATATCGCGACTTTCGTGAATGGAGGAACTGTGAGGGAACCTATAGTTGATTCCCATTTCTTCTAGGAATTGTCACACAGACACTGACAATTCCTCGGCACATTAGGAATTCCTATCTCTCAGTCCTTGGACACTGCTGATTAATCTGAACATTTATTAATCGTAGCCGAGTATTTAGTATCATTAGTTTTCACATGAATATCTTCGTCGATAATAACTATGGCATTTCAGTATTAAGATGAGCCTGGTTTCCACAATAGTATCCTTTTGACTGTAACCTTGCTTGCTCTATTTTTCTCATGTGTTTATATCTCTGTTTGTAAACGATACTGTAAATCGGTTATATATGATTTAAACATTCAATTTGTTCATTAGCTGCACTGATCAGATAGCAATAGCGTTCATCAATGAGTTTTTTTCTATTGTTTGACAAAATACTCGTCGAAACGGCTCGCATGGCAACACTTAATACGTACTACTTATTTTAACTAGAATCCGTATTAATTTATAAATCATACGAGCTTCTTCAAATTGTCAAGTCAAAGAAACAATTCAAGAAAAATGTTTATCACAAGGACTTGAGCGCATTATCATTCGCTTACATCACGCCATGTTCGCAATATAACCTTTGCATTGTGTCCTCTCAAAAGTATAGAAGTAATATGCTTCTACTATCTTATCTCATAACATGTGACAACAGAAGAGGATGAAGCTATTCAAAAGATTACAAAAAATGTTTAGCTTGAAAATGCTCTTTAAAGAATCTGTAATGATATGTTAGTTACTCTTAGAAACGGAGCATGTCAGTTTGAACTATGTTTCTCTTAGAGAAAATTGTTGAAATCGATCGATTCAACTTCTTGAGTATGCTGGTGTTGACGCAAATGATTGTATGATTTTTTGTTTTAGCGTTTCAAATCACATTTATGAATCAAACTGGAGCTAAAACGCGATGTAATCAATCAAAAAATACATTTTCACAGAATATTGGACTATTGATTCTTGTATGAAAATATATTTAACATTTCATCAATCAGCATGAATATAAAAAGAATATTAATTTTACTTGACAAGTTTTATTCACATTTAGTACAGAAAAAGCATAGATTATTTGATATAATTATTAAACTTTCATATAGTATCATCCAGGTTTGTATTGACTAAACAAAAGTTCAAAGTCACACACGCACACTTCGATAAAGGTTTGAAACAAGTTCATTTTGATATAAATCACAAAATCAAAAAGACAGATCACATCGTCAAGAGTCAGCTAAACGTATAAATTTAGTACAAAGAAACAAGAAAACGAAATGATAAAGGTACGAGCAGTGAAAACATTATTTTTCAGTGATAATGGAATATTTGGTATAGTGTTTGAAAAATAGAAAAATAATTGAATGAATTCGACGAAGCTTACATAATCATGATTCATACTGAGAATATTCAGATAATACCGTTCGTTGTACATTAAATACGAACCGAAAAAAAAACAAGAACAAGGAGAAATTTGTGAAACATCAGTCAACTATTGTCATCTGTGTTACATCCTTGTTGTGTCGAGTCAGATATTTTTTCGTTTTGAAGAATTAAATAAAAATTTTTGGCAAATGTGTAGTCAGACATTTTTCTTTCGTATTCTGTTGAATGATTAAAACGAAAAAATATACCCTTCAAAGAACATGTAAAGATAAGCCACAGTTAAAGATAACTAACAACACCTTATATATTATAAACGAAAAGCAACCATAACTTGTAGCTGAAGTTATATTACATATTTTATTTGACTTCAATGCACATTTATTAATACTTGTTGTAATAGTGTTGCAACAATGTCTACCAATATAATCGATACACAATTTTCGTCAAAAATGGATTCTAAATCGTATACAAACATTCTTGAACCACATATTCCAGTTACAAATAATGCATATTCTACTAACATTTTGAATATAATATTTATTAAACTTATTTATTTTATCAAACTTATTTTTAATCTGTTCTTTCAGCGTAAATTTATTCTCCATCGTTTAACTGGTCTATCATATCTACTTCAGTATGCTTATGCATTTTATTTGTACTTTAAGGATTATGAATCGTTCAAAACTTCGTTTGTGACTTGGTCTTTGCCGTTAACAGGTGTACTTCAATCATTAACAGCTATCTATACGTTTACATTTTTATCTCGTACAAAACGTGATGCTGGTTATTATTCTGATCGTGGTACTCTCTCATATCCATTTATTATTGAAAACTCATTCTTCGCTTTAATATTATTATTTGCATGGCTGTATTATTCGGATAGATTTTATTCATTATTTAGTTCATCAATCATAATCGATAATTTATTTGTATTTTTGCCTTTTATTCTAAGACAATTATGGCCGAAAACAAGTTTTCGAGACTCAATATATAATTCAGAAAAAACCAAAACAAATCGAAATAGAAAATTCTTTTTTATTGTTACACTTATGACAAAATTCTTTTATGTTTGGGCAAAACATTATATTGGATACTTTTTAAATTATGTTCGATTTTTTAATCGTGCCGATTCAGAACAAATTTATCATATTCATTTATTACTTGTTTTTAGTGCTTTTGCAACAACAATATCTATATTTCTTCACACCCTAAAATTTAAAGGTTATTTAGGGCCAAAACTATCGTTTATGATTTATATGGTTTCATATTTAGCTACGTTTTATTCATTTATACAAATACGAAGCATATTTATTATAAATATAGATTTAACTATATACGTATTCATTGGATTAGTATTGAATTTTACAAAATATCAACATGCATATCAAATAATTTTGATGATTCTATTTAATTCACATAAACATAATATGCTATCGAGTGATATTTCCAAGTATTTATTCTTACCACAAGTTGGAATTCAATCAACCTATTAAAAAATGAGCCATTTATGATGCATTAGAACTAAAAAAATAGCATTTGAAAATTTTTGTATTTTAATTTGTTTTTGCAAAAACTAAAGATAAAAATCCAATTTTTTTTCGTTTCTAACGATGAAATTAAAAGATGAATCAAATGCGAAGAAAAAAATCTATACCAAAATGACGTTTATTAGTTTTGTTGATCCAAAGAAAGTCTATATCTCAATATCTTTCATTCAGGTATATATTGTCTAATTAATGCTCGCGTTATGAAAATTGATATTGAGTTCATACATTAGTTGTATATTCAAATAAAAAAAAAGAAGAACATTCGAAGCAACAATCAAAAAAGAACGAGGCAAAACGAACGTTTTACTTGTTTGATTATAGTTGTCCGAATAGCAAACATCGGAATTATTCAATGTTTATCTTGTTGATTTCAACGCCTATTGTTTTTGAATTAAATGCTAATAAGATAAATATAATTAATGGAAATTCTATCCTATGAAGCAAAGTGATAGACAACTATCAAATTCAAATAGAGCTATGTCATATCGCTCCTAAAAAATCTAAGTTTATCATATATGAGATCTTCAAAAATAAGAAACATACTATGAAACATGAATAATTTAAAACTGCGGCAGGCTAATTTGTTCAGAAGAGTAACCGGAAACAATTTGTTTTCAACAGAAAAGAATAATAATGATAAACGAAAAAATTTACTTTTATATATCAGAAAAAGCCAAAACAGCTCTCTCTCTCTTGTCTAAGTAAACTCATCGACGATATATGCATTACTTTACAATCGATATTAGAATAGGATCTTTTTTCTAGGTAATGTTTTTCAATAATAAAGGAAGTTCTGACGTCAGATGAATCTCTACCAATTAATGCATCTAATAGTATTCATTATGGATTTGGAAAACATACTGGCTCACAGCAAACTTTGATATCATAGTCTATTAGGGAAATCTACTGATATTCAATTTTAAACTTTAAAGTATGTTCATTGATTATGAATAGGAGTGTGGTTGTCCGGTTAGTTTATGCTAAATGTCCATCAATCATCGGCATTTTTCGAAATACATGCCTTCAACAATAATACAATAGAAATAAAAGAAGAACTTAATTCTATATGTTAGCATTGGGTTATTAGAATGAAAAATTCTGTACAAACCATCCACTATTCATCTTTGTTATTAACTGAAATATTCGTAAACATATATTTTGCGGTACAACTCAAAGAAAAAAATCTGCTTTATTTCTACAAAGTACTAAACACATTGAAATTTAATTTAAAAACTGAAAATAAAAATAAAATTAATTAAAATCAAGTTATGCTAGAGTTACATTAATTTTAATTTAATTTAAGATTAATCATAGTAGTACGTATTAATAGAAAAAAGATGTTATTTGTTAAAGCTCAAAAATTATATCTAGTAATATATGGTTCACCATTTTTTCAAGTACACTTGAACGAGCTATTTCGAGATATCGTTTCATTTTTATCGATGCGCTGTTAGTTGAAAATTAAAATCTTCATTTCTTATATGTGCATCACAAGTTTTATACTTTGATTTTTAGATGTTTTAGTAGACTTTCTAGAGATGAGACCTGGCAAAGTGTTACGAAAGACTAACTAATGTGATTTAGCTAATCGTTTTAGAAAATACCTGAGTCAACTACTAAATTTATTGATATTAGCACATATCTATTTAAATTGATCGATTAGTAAAATTGAAAGCAGCTCGAACATTTAACATAAGTCACATTAAATGAATGTTAGAATCGATACATACAACGCATTATCATTCACTCAATAATTTTCTTTTCTTTTTTCTCTAGTGCCTTCAAGACTTATGCGATCGATTAAAATGCTATTTCTATTCTCGTTTTTATTGTCACAACTATTAAAACCTATGTATGTTTCCTATCGTAGATGAGAGTTTCTTTTTTTGCTTATTTGTAACAAAATTCTCCTGGCTAGAACTATACATATTTAATGGACGGATATATTCAACAATTGACACATGATAATCTGCTATTCGAAAATCAATGGTCCAAAACATTAAATCAACAGATACAATTTATAGATGATCTCAAAAAGTGCAACGATGATTCTTTGACATTGAAACTTAACAGTTTGAATGCCATCATTGATTATGTACTCAACGAGCAATCGACTAAAGTAGAACCAATTTCATATAAATATGAATTTGTTGAGATGATTATAAAACAATGTTGCGGCGATCCTCGGCCATCGTTAGAATTTATTGTACATAATTTACTACGTATTCTGGAGACAAACAACATTTTTGATCGATGGCATCTGGCATGTATCAAAACACATTATTATGAATTTAGACTTGGAGCATGGCTATTAATGGAGCCTAGTATTGATTTGATCGAATCAATTTTTCGTGGTCTTCAAATACATTCATTTCTAAACGATGAAGTAGATCAACAAGTACAAGTACAATGGGAAGAATTTCTAAGTGAAAAAATCTTTTCGAAATTTTCTGATAATAGCAATAGATTGAATGAGGAAGAAGCAATGTTTGCCATACGATCTAGCTTTCAACAATTGTTTCGGTTAGTAAAAAAAGATACCATCTTAACATTTTCACATCATTATTCAACTGAATAAATAACAAGATAAAGTTAATTGGAGAAGTTCTATTTCTTGTATTTGAGATTTATACATAAAGATGAATGCCATCGATATGTAATATAGTTCTACACAAACTCAGTACGCAACTAAGTCATTCAGCACGATCTATATGCAGTACAATAAAACCAATAATTTAGTAACACTGAAAGCTATGAGCTTTTGTGTTTGATCGTCAAAAAGAATATTTTTAATACAATAGATATCTCAGAGAATGAAATTGTCAACTTTCTGTACAAATAGACTAAAGTAAAACTGTAGGCTAACACCTGTAAAAAAATAGATATTGAATTGAAATTTAATTGCATTAAATTTCTATCCTGAACAATGCAATTTCATTCCATTTCCGCTTAATGTTCTTGTTAGTAGAAAATCGTTCCAGTTCCTGTCATACTCTCAGAGCTCGCATTAAAATCCCATTGCTGATTCTTGAGAAAACACTATCATTCGCCGACACCAACATGCATCAAAATCGTACTCTGTGCGATGCATGATGGGCATAAATTAAAAAATAAAATTATCATTAGAGTTGTATTTTAGCAAACAAAAAACAAAATTCATTTCTACTTACAATTCTATCAATATTAAATAAATAAAAAGAGTTATAATACCAACGGAAATATAGTCTTTGTAAAGATACAATCGTTATAGATGTTTCAGTGATTGATATCGTACTCACTAAAGTCTTCTGAATAGAAATATATGACCATTATGGTTAACGCAAAGAACTACTTTCTTTTTAATCATATACAGTTATTTGAAGCTCTATAAGATATATACAATAGTTTCCGTTCATATGAACATATCAAACAGAACTGATTATGGTCAACTAGATGTATATCGTTAGAAATGATGAGTCGACATTAATTCAGCATCTTCGTGTATGACAATCGCTCTCCATAATTATTTGATTGTACGAAGTATGTTTATTCATTGATATGTAATAGTTTGTACTCAGGGAATAAGAACATGAAAATTTTCATCAAAATAATTTTTCTGGCCTCAAATTCACGAAAGTCGTGGCATTGTTTTCATTTGTTTATTCCCTGAGAATTTTGTAGAGATGTGATAGGATCTAATCTTTTCTGTTAATACAAATTACAATGAAACTCGATAAATCTGGTTGTCAAATGCTGATTTAAATTACAATGAGTAGTCGAGTGCCGAGCAGGTTCGATAAGATTCGAACTAATGAAATTAACCATAGGACGTCTACAACATTCTTTCGAGGTTGAACATAAACGATTATTCGGGACCATAGGGTCAGTATTTACAGATGTCAGATATTACCGAGTTGATTATTTCATTCATTTCGCTTTTTGTTTGTGGGATAAATATGAGTAACTTTTGAAGAGATCAATCATAGAGCTATATATTGCGTGATCATTCCAAAAGAAAAATATTACATTAAAGCTAATTATTTTATTTCCAACGACTATTTTTTATTCAAAGGCATGCTGCTCGTATGTCTCATCGGTCGTGTGTCTGGTCGAAAGTTTTATCAATATTGTCGCATACATTACCAACACTCTTCGACCACTATGATGATTTGAATGATAGTCATGTTGACTTGTTAGAATGTGTGATGCTACCCATATCACCCGAGTACATCGATTTACTGAGTCAATCTTATAAACGCAATTTTGAACTCTTCAAAATTAACTTATCACAAATTTTAATTGTTATCGAAAAGCTTCTCTTAACGGATCATATTGAAGAAGCAGAGAAGTTTTTCTTCCAAAATATTCTTGATCATATAAATGCTGAAGTCGATATCGACGCTTTGGTTCGCATGTTCATTCGCGTATGCCCATTAATAAATATCCATTGTCGTAATCAATTATGTAAAGGGATTCTTCGATCTCTAACAGATAAATTGCGAGAGAGCAATTGTAGTATAGAATTAGCAACTCTATTTTTCGAATTTGCTCTCATTCTACTAGATTTGCACGCCAACGAGGCCCCAGCAAGTGCTTGGAGTATACTGAACAAAAGTGAATTTTATCATTGGCAAGAACTAGCACCACGTTTTGCTGATTTGGTTCGATTGTGTGTTAGCTATGATATTATCGATCAGAAGCACTATTCAAATGAACTTGACAAGCTTGAAACTATTCTTAAGCTAGCTGCTGACAAAGTCAAAGTGTATCCAACTATTTTGAAAGCCACACATGCTGAAGCTTTACAAGCTATACTTCGTTGGTCTGAGTCGATGCAAAATGGTATGGGAAAAGTGCCATGGCCCGCACATGTTTACAAAATGGGTTTGCCAGCATTAGATTTGATTGATAATCAACACTTAACGACCGATACGTGTACTCAATTGATCGTAGTACTTCAGCAGAAAGTTATTGTCAACGAAAAGTATTCTAATCAACAGAGTACATTGCCTTTCATTGAACGCTTCTTCACAGTAAGTATATCTTATACTAATAAATTGTAAGCCCATTCTAGCCTTAATATATGCTTAGTGTTTGACACAACATTTGAGTATATTTATTGAATTTTGCAAAATCTTACCACACGAAGTTCACAAACAGTTGGCTACATTGTGCCTATCAGCAATAATACGCCCACTGAAACATGAAAATGGTCAGATTTCATTTGATTATAATATAGTTTTAACACTCTGGCATAGTATTTGTCAGTCTTTAACTAATGAAAGCGATGCCGGTCTCTATGAGAAATTTCTCAAACGAATACATCTACTTGCTCATGAAAAAAATGATCCGATCTTATTCGGATTGTGGGATCTATTTTGGAATTCGATTGGCACGAAAATGATCAGTATTGCTGTCAATTATGTCGATGAGTTTCTGATTAATATCATTGATCATAAACAGTTTGGTCAAGCTTCATTGCTTCCTGTAAGTAGATAATTTTCGTAGAATAATAATTTATATTTTTGTTAAAACTTGATTATACCTATTTTTGATAAATAAAACTCGATTAGTATTCATGTCAAAACTAAAGTATCTATATTTACATGAAATTACGAAAAACATTAAAAAAAAATCGAAGGCGATTCTCTTCTATGGTGCAGTGATTGATTCAATATTTATAATAAACATATAACTAGCTGTTATAAAATATTTCGTTTTCTTGATATCCTGGTAGTTCTGAAGTGATAGTTCCTAAAAACAAAATTACAGATGAGCTGCCAATCTGATTGATAATAAGAAGTGACTTAAAATTTATAGTTATTGTATCTATTCTTTTTTCATTAGATGCTCTATCTCAAACAATCTCAGTCATTTCACGATCGATTCGATAATCTTATTAAAGCATTTTTCAATACTGATACATCATGTATCTTGTCATTGGCGCAACTGCTTTGGATTATTACCAAAACACATCCAGAATTGATCACATCTGCTCAAGTCGATCGTTTATTCGCTTCCACCAAATATCATACAGGTACTACAAATGAACTTACTCTCATTTTTGGAGTTCTCGCCGTTATAACCAATACACGTCCTCATTTATTGAATAATTATCATGATTTACTTGTACATTTTGTCAATGAACAAAAGAACGCATCCAATTTTGATTGTCTTCAAGAGTATTTCGTTGCATCGACAATTGTCGGCGGCGAAAAAGCAGCCTATGATAGTCTTACAGTTCTTATCGATTGTCTCAAAAGTGACATTCAAATTACAAATGATACTCGACCACAAATAGTTTATATATGCCAACTTATTGGCATATTAAATGAACAGGCTCTGAGACATAAGCGCAAAGACTTTTTAATATTCAATTCATATCCTGAATGTCGAATTTTACTCGATTTTATTGATGGTAGAATTGTGTACCGCAATAAAGAATCATCAATAAAACAAATCAGAGAACAAGTTGCACGTATAGAAAAGCGTTTATTCAAAGCAAAATACGACGTTCAGTATATAATGAAAATGTTCAAATCGGAAGAGTTAAATGTAAGTACACTGTATTTGTTGCAGTATGATAATAAAAACATATTAAAATCACTTATAAACCATTAGCAAATTTATATCTATGCCGTATTTTTTAGGTTATCAATCATGATACCTTCTTCTATGAAAAAACAGTCAACTTTTTATCTACAAACTGGGGTCATGAAGTTATCAAATTACTCAATGTTCCAGCTGACAATGATTGGAATTTACTTGGTCAACATTTCGGCTATTCAACTAGTGAACTGAGACACTTGGCTCTAAAAGTCAATCCATCTATGATTTTACTCAACGAATGGTTCATGACGCATAATGGTGAAGAAGCAATTTATGGTCTTGCAAAAATATTAGATGAAATCGGTCGACAAGATGTGACAAAAGTGATTCGAGAAGCAATATCAGCTTCCGGTGAAGACACTCATGATTATTTGAACTTGGAAATCCAACGTTTCCCGCCAATATTTCTCTCGTATTACTATAGTAGAAACCAAAACCTTGTTCCGGCCCTTCAGCATCGTTTAGAGAAAGCCGGCTATGCGTGTTGGATGAAAAATGACCAGACAACTACTTTACAAACATTTATAAAACGAGATAGCGCTATACGTGGAGCCAAAATTCTTATATGTTGTATGAATACATCTTACATTCATTCAGATGAATGCTTACATGAAATTCAACTAATTGTTAATACAGGAAAACCATTAATTATTTGGCATATGGAAAATCAAATGTGGTCATCTGAAAGTGCTTTTGAACAAATCATAGGAAGATATCCCTATAGTTCATTCTATATTAATGAATCGAATAGCGAAAACGATTTACCAGCTGGCAAATTTGTTGAACTTCTTGGTCGAATTCGTTATTATGTAGCACCGAATCCGGATATGATTTCTGAACAATATTACAATTGGTTTGTACCACAGATCGATAATCTAATTTTTCTACAACCAATATCAAATGGTGGTAAAAATTACAAAACTATTTTGAAAAATAATATTCCATTTGTAATTAATGAAGCACAAATAGTGATTTCATATGAGTGGGATCGTCAAGCTGATATTATTGCTTTGTACAAACGATTGACACAGTTTGGCTATCGTTGTTGGCTTGACATATTTCAAATGGATGGTGTTGATTCATTATTAAAAAAGATCAGTACTGGAATTCGTAGTGCTAAATGTGTACTTGCGTGTGTTACTCAAAAATTTACGAAATCAATCAATTGTCGACGAGAAATGTCATTAGCCGATACACTTTCGAAACCAATTGTTCCATTATTACTCGAAGAGACAAACCGATGGCCACCAATAGGTCCAATGTCACTTATTTTTGCTGAGACAACATATTTTGACTTTTGCTCCTCGCATAAGAGTCTTGATATTGTTGGTAATGATATATGGTCGGGAGAACAATTCGAAAAATTACTTTCTCACTTGACTGAAATTGTACCAGAAGCGGAAGTTAAAATGTCTCGACGACATACGCTTGTTACGAATTGGACAACAACACCAAATAGACCAGTCGACGATGAAAAGAAAACAGCACGTCTTCAAAGTGCACCAACTGTTCCAAAGAGTCGAGCTTGTTCTATCATGTAAAAAGCTCTTTTGTTGTTCACTATAAATATTTGTATTTCGGACACAAGAATAAACTTCATACTAGAGAGATGCCTAGTAAAAGTGATTTTTCTCAAAACTCTCCTATCTACCTGATAGACACACATACATATTGTCTACCAATTTGACTCCACACGTTTCTCGATACAGAATTTTCAATAGGCTGTTAGGGCATCTCTCAAATAGATAAACGAATGATTGCTAGTTATATTGAATGATGTAAGGTGCCTCCACAAATAGAGCACGATTTATTTTTCGATTTAGTAATTACATACCATTCGATAGAACTTGAGGGTGTGGGTGTGGGTGTGTTAAGAATACAGTCACATCCATACACCCACACCCTTGAAATTCTGCATCTTCTTTAGTATTGCTTATTCAGATAAAAGTTGAGCGAAAATAGTTACTCTACACCGCAAATGTTGACATTGAATATTTTTCTGTATTCAATCGGATCCTAGATTAGTTGACTATATTTTATATGATTGCTCGAATCAAAAATATGATTTCAGATTCGTGATCATCACAAAAATTTGGCCATAAAAGGATCATTTGATTAAATACAAAGTTATCTAAGCTAAAAACTGCCTACAGCGTAACTATAATTTGAAGAATTTTTGGGTGGGTGTGTGGGTGTGGATGTGACTGTATTCGTAACTCAATCACATTCACATTCACACCCACGCCCACGGACTACAATGAACTTTCGTCCATGATACTGCACGATGTTATAGTAAAAAAACCAAAAGACTTTGAATGGATAGCACTTTCTTGAAAAAGTATGCTCATTTTTCAGATTTTCTTTTTTTTTGAGTTATCAGAAAGTGAAATAATCAAACTTTGCTCAGAAATTTTGTTAATACAAAGGCCGACTGAACAATTAGACACCATGAAAATTTTAGCAATAACAAATGTGTTCTTCGATATATACTCATTTTTTGAAGGAATATATTTAAAA
Source organism: Rotaria socialis (assembly GCA_905331475.1). NCBI lineage: Eukaryota > Metazoa > Rotifera > Eurotatoria > Philodinida > Philodinidae > Rotaria > Rotaria socialis. Next base: position 66,950 of record CAJNYU010000337.1, read on the forward strand.
GAACATATTTATTATTGCTAAAAGTTTCATAGTGTTTTAGTGTTTAGTCTGTCTATTTATTAACAAATTTTCGAATCAAAATTTGTTTATTTCACTTTCTGATAACTCGAAAGAAAAAGGAAAAATATCTGAACTAGATGGTATTCAAGTTTCACTCGAATACGAATGCGATGCGAAGCTCAAATCGGATCTACTACGAAAACTCTTGAATTCGAAGACATGTTCGATTATTTTGATGTAGACACGATGAATTTCATCGCTACGAAAACTCTATCGATACTTAGTGATAGATTCTTAAAGAACGATTTCGATTGATTGATTAATTATCTTCATGATTCATCATCTTAAATCAGCTGTAGATGAATAGACTATAGTGGCTAACATATGTTGATGAAGTCACTTTAATTATCTCGTAACAAATATTTCTTTCATTTTTGTCATTTTGGAAGCACATGTGTGAGTGAACGGAATATCAGATTGAAGAATAGAAAAAATATGTCAGAAGTTCGATCTCGATATTTTCATCTCCCGTCGTTTCAATGAGTTTTCTACGATTTTCAATACTCGAGATCATCGGGTCGTAAAATGTTGAAAAAGATGCGTACGTCGAGAAACCAAAAGAAAATTCGCGACGGACTACAGAAATGCTTCTGCTTCGCATCGCATTAAAAATTCATTGGAATATATGGAGGTCAGCTTGGGAGGCTCCATCGTGAATTGATTCTATTAAAATATTATTTTATCAACATAATGATGGATCTCGTTGTTAACAAATTACTTGTAATTATGAATATGGCAAATGTTCATGTGTGTCAGTAACAACATAATGTGATGAAAATGAATAAAGTCTCATACATATTGGAAAACGATTATATTATTTCCTACAGGCTTCCTTTAGTCAGAGCGCTTCGACAATAACGATAATCATGTTTCTAATGAATTTTACAGCTTTTACATCGTTTGAACTACTTCAAGACACTAATTCCTAGCCATTCGAATGGCTCGGAATGAGCTTTTCCCCCCTTGAATATATCACTTGTGGAAGGCCAATGTTTAGGTGCTAAATTACTCGATACTATTAATGATGCTATTCAAATTGACGGTACACAAGTTCATGAATGGTATGCAACTAAAACAAATGATTTCGATGAAAAAACGTATTCGTATTATTTCTAAATGTTCATTGAATCAAGAGATACTAGGTTTTGTATAGAGATATTGACGATGATATTCAAACGAGTGAATTTTCTTTACAAAAAAACGTTCCTTTGGGACTTGCTGACCTAGGTTTATTTGCTATAGTTGGACCACGAACAATACATATTTATGATAAACTACGTGTAGTCGTTCTTTCAACTGATAGTGGGAAAATTCGTGATAGTAATAAGATCATGCTTATGAGAGTATTTAAATATACAGCATGCTATTTACTTTCAGTTTGGCATTATAGATGATACACGACTTTGATTCTTATTCCGAATCTTTCCAAACAGCTATTTTGAGAATTTATTCTAATGAAACATCGGTTATTCAAACATTACAACCTTATCCTCCAATAATTCATGTGCAGGTATATATAGACTTGAATTAACATACGAAATTTTTTATTGGATCATTTAGTTTAATCAACTCATTAACTATCTTGATCCACGACCTGAATATATCCGTGTCATTATTATTGAATGGTCAATAAAATTCTCAATTCCCATAGCACGCATTATTTCAGCAGATATCCAATATAGTTTACTAAACGCTCGACGTTGTGAAAATTTCGATGACTATAGTCAACAAGTTGATTGATTTAACATCAGAAAAATTCAAATGACATTTTTTCACCGGGGCACATGATTTCTTCTTCTGGCTATTATAAAAAACCATGTTGTGAGAAAATTACATTATCGTTCCTTCTCGTGAATGAAACATTGAGTCTATTGACTTTATACATCAGTGCACATCAACAGTCGAGTTTTTTGTCACGTGAATGTTTCTCTATTCAACATAGTTTCTCACAATTTATCTTGATTTATAAAAGAAAGTGTTGCTCTGCCACGTTGATGTTGCGATCAACCTGCATATTTTCTTCATCGCAACATGTATTTTGATCAGTAGAGATCATTTATCTCTTGGGAAGTTTGTAATAAGCAATCTTTCTGATATGAAAAGAGTTGATAGAATAATGATTTCGTACTCTCATCTCCACGAATAAACTTGCTTTTATAACTTACCAAGAGGTAAATGATCTATACTGATTAAATACGTGTTGCGATGACGAAATTGTACGAATCTATGCGAAATAACATGTATTTAAATACCATGTTTCAAAAGATAAACTCATTTTGTTTCTAAAATTCTCCTTTTTCTTTTGAAAATTAAGATGATGAATAGGTTGCTGATGTCGTCTTTTCCAATGAGAGCGATCTGTTTATGCACACTCTAAAATCACATTACGTTTTCCTGAATATTACTTTTCGTTGAGTAACACTCTCAATATCCATTAACCTAAGGAGAATATAAACGAATGGGCTTCTTTTTTGCAAGCTGATTCTTCACAACTATGTGAATGTTAGTAGTGATTGTGTTTTTCCAGTTTTATCCGTCATTGTTGAGCATTTATATTTTTTTTAACGGAGAATGAAAATATTTAATTTCTTCTAAAATAGAAAGTTCATTTTGATGTTGATAATACCATGGAAGATAAAAGTAATGTGCTTACTTTGTCTAGATTTAGTAAAATAATTTGAAGAAGATTTACCGAAAAATAACTAAAAGAAAAACACAAATAGCTAAATTTCATGGTAGTACTGAAAATCAACTGATTGATTCAAATCCATATCATGAGAATGACAGAGTACATGTCATATAGTTTCAGTGTCTTACATCTTAAATGACACTGAATAATCAAAACTTCATGAATAAAAGAAAATATTTCTAATGAATCAACAAACTTATTTAAGAATATACCGATTGATATATACTCTGTTTCAGACGACTTGCTTCTCGAGACTGAGATATCATAATACGAAAAAAACAGAAAATGGATAAACAATATTCTTTTTCACAATGAAAAACACAATGAGTCGCTTCACGAAGATTATACTGATTTTTTATCTAGCACTTCTCGTCGGAAGCTACAAAAATGAAGCTGATAGATTGGGATGCCATTCTGTGGTAATTTTTACGATCAACCTTGTAGTTATCAATCCAGCGTAATTTTCAATTTGTAGGCATTACAATAATAAATGATATTCATTGATGGAAAACATATTATATAAATGCAGTAATTCACAACATATAACTAAATTGAAATATAATTATAGAGTTAATTAATCATTTTCCATATTACGTATTCATGAATAATGTGAATCCAAAAACGATATGGACTACTCGTGCTTATTTCATTTGACTAGTGTTAGTATTGATACGAACTGATTATTGTATAACGATTACATTAAATCAAACACATTTAACTACAATACTTGTAACTATTCATTTTGATAATGTTGAAGAACAAAACGTTTTCTCATTGATATTTTGGATCTAACAGCGATTAGAGATCATTTTACTGATTGAAATATTTTTTTCGATATGTTCAATAGTGAACATTATTGAAAAACGTGTACCACGTCTACTTGCTCTAGGCTAACACAAATAGAATTTTTTTCGTATTGTCAAAATTGAAATTTTATCATTTACTATTTCATTTTTTTTTCTATCATCAATGATGAATTTTCAAGGTGTCCTTTTAGTGTTTTCAAGAATAAACTTGCTACATTTGAAATAGTTTTCATTGACTGTTAAATATATGTTGATTTATTTGTTTTCATAATCAAAATTTCTTACCATCACAGGAAGATATTCAATATAGAATTTTCGTTATTTTCTAATGAAAAATGTATGCCAAAGATAAAAGATCGTCAATAAATGTTGTCGGTGCATATACGATGTAACACGACAACATAACAGATCAATTAGCGGTCTAGTCAATATTACAAAATTTGTTTTTTTGTCACTCTTAGGAATGCTTGTGATCTTTACGATCGCTTGTACAACAGTCAATTAAACCATCAAAAGACCACTTTATGTAGTGATCGGGATGTTAAATTTTACAAACAGAAATGAAATTCATTTGAACTTGATTGCTTACCAATTGTCTATTTCTTACGAATAACAAAAATGACTATAAATAGTAATGATTTTTAACGTTAGAAATCATTCCCCATCTTTTTTCTCTTCTTCTTACATTATTACATGTATATTTTATTATTTAACTATTTTAGCTTGTTATTCGTACCGATCATGGTTCAATATCATAGGTAAGTATTCCCAGGTCGTGGACGTACGGCGGGAAACGGCCGGAAAGCACAGGAAAGCGCTGGAAAGTGGAAGCAGTATTCCAGTTGGAAGTTACCGGATTTTCTTCCTGTAGATTCCGATCAACTTCCAGATGTAAAACACAGAAAACTGACCGGAAAACACAGGAAACTGACCGGAATCCACAGGAAAAAAATCCGGTAACTTCCAACTGGAATACTGCTTCCAGTTTCCAGTGCTTTCCGGCCAGATACGGTGATTTTTCCGCATCTTTCCGGCCGGTTCCTACAGTATCCGTCCTCCGGAATCATTGACCTGGGTTAGTTTTAGTTTATTTTTTGTTGTCTCAGCTTTTTACCCCATTTATTTATTTATTTTAATTTTTATATGATTATGATTGTCTTTCTATTATCTATTTTAGTTTCAATTTTCTATTTCTATTTTTTATTGTATATAATTGTTTTTCTATTATCTATTTTAGTGATACAAAAGAGTAAGTATAACTTTGTATATATATGTATATATTTTACGTCCTACAGAGGCCTTCCATACATCGGCGTGAAACTGGCCAAGCATATCTTGGTGCCCATAGCACGTACAGGCCGCATATAGATCTTCCTGTTGTATGTTCTATACACGTTGGATCTATGCCTGTACGTGAAGAGCCTTGGCTCTCTATGGCACCACCAAGGTAGTTCTTGGTCGCGCGAGCGACTATTAGCTGGTAAGCAAAAAGAAAATAAATTTTCATTCCAATCAATTCATTTCTTATTTCATCTAAAAAGTAAAGAAATAAATAAAAGAAGAAGAAAATAAATATTTGACGTAATTTTTATATTTTAGCTTTTTTCTTTTCTTTGAAGCGAAAGAGTAAAAGAAGATTTCTTTTTTTTGTTCATTTATTTCAAAGTATAGAAAAAGAAACGAACAAAGAAAAAACAATTCACAAGCCTGATTCGATAGAAAATCGTTGAATACGAGCACAATCCCAATCGGCGACATAGAGATTACCATGTCGATCGAGAGACAAACCAATGGTGTGGCAGAACTGATTTGCTCCTATTCCTACCCCATTTCCACCCACAAGTACAGTGCCTTGTTTCTTGTCTCCTTCAGTCCAACGCATTACACGATGATTCCCGAAGTCTGCTACATAGAGTGTACCCAACGTATCAACGAAGAGTCCATTAGGATAAGACAATTGTGTCAGAGCACTCCCGCTGCCTTGTCCTCCAGCGACCACAATACCTTCTTTTGCACCTTTATTCCATTTCATTACACGATGATTATTTTTGTCTGATACGTAGACATTTTGTTGTCGATCGACAAAGAGATATACCGGCTCGTTAAGTTGATTGAGACCACCACCTTGTCCATTACCACCTGCTACGAGAGTGCCATTCTTATCACCCAATTGATATCGTCTTACTTCATGTTTTTCTTCGTCAGAGACGTAGAGATATCTCTGCTCATCCATTTCTAATCCATAACATTTGATGTTGTCGATGAGTATTTCACCTTTTGTTGTACCACTGCGACGAGACCATCGTACAACTCGTCGATTCCTTTGATCACAAATAATGAGACTATTTGTCTGTTTGTCAATTAATACATCAGTTGGAGCATACAATTGATGTAATCCATTTCCTTGGCCGTTACCACCAGCAACAACTTGTCCATTCGTTGTATCACCGTTCTTCCATTGCATGATACGATGATTCCAGCAGTCAACAACAACCACTGTTTGATCATCATCAACGAAGAGACCATGAGGGCAGTAGAGTTGATCAGTGTCATTCCCTTGCCCTTGACCTCCAGCAATAGTCACTCCGTTCTGTGCCCATTTAGCATTAGCAGGAATATTAACTAGAAGAGAAAACGTATAAGAATAAAATGAGATATCTTTCTCTCTCTCGAAAGTATCGAGTAAAATTCTTTGAATAGAACATTCTTTTTTTTGCTAGAAATTCCTCAGAATAATATATATACTGAAAGATTATTCTATAGCAAGAATATAGAATCCCCTCTAATGCTCTTGTTATGTTTAAAATGAGATTTTTTGCATCAAAATAGTTCTATATAGACACATCTATCTTTTGCTTTGCATTTTTTGAGAGTCTATATTTTCTATGAACATCTATGAGCTTATCATATGCGTACGTTGTATTATTTTCCTATCTTGAAGGTGTCAATTTACAGTTGATTTTATTTAAATTTAACTTCGTGAAAAGTTAATTTTAAATTAAATTGCTACGAGGAAAATACGTGACTTTAACACAGTAGTAAATATACTAAATGAGAGGAAGAAAACCTAGTATTTTAAAAGTTAATATTTGTTCATAATAGTCAAAACATTTCTGTACAGATTATGCAGGATCCGTCACCTTTCTTCTTCAACCCATGTTAACACTCACACCCAAAAAATGTGCGCTTAAATGCGTTTTACTTCTGAATCGCACCTAGATGCGATTATATGAAGACTTAAACCGCGTCTTGACGCGTTTTTCTTTGCAATCGAGTTTGAACGTAAAGAAATGTTTCACATGAACCACGACAAGACGCATTCGATAGTTACGATTAATATAAAAACAAATAATAATATCATCACAATTAATGTGATATTCACCAGAAAATATCTATCAACCTTTCCTATATAATTAATTTAATCTGGAGATTGTAGAATCCAAAACAATTTTCAAGATGTTTTTCTCACAAAAGACAAAGTAAATGAATATTTTTCAATAGAATAGAATATAGGCATATAAATTCTGAAACATCGATATTCAAAAATCGAAAGTAATAAAATTCAAAAAAAATATAAACAATAATTTTCTCAAAAGGAATAGTTTGCATTATTGTAACTTTTTTAAAATTATTTACTTTACTTTATTGACTGCACAAGTTTTTCTAATAAGTAAATATATGTGTATATGCAATAATAATTAAATTATTATATAGCCCAGACAGACAAAATTCAAAGAAAAAACGGTGAAATACCCGTAGAAATTTTAACGAAAATAAAATCGTAAAAAGCGCACATTTCTACGATTTTTATCTCCGTTAGCTTCTCTACGGTAATGAACACGTTTAAAATCAGCGCGTATTTATCAATTAGAAATCTACGCATTTATATCATTTACAAATCTACGCATTTATACTGTTTACAAATCTACGCATTTTTACTGTTTACAAATCAACGCGTTCTTAACGCATGAAAATGTGCGCTTTTCCCGATTTTTATCTACGTTAACTTTTCTACGCAAATTAATGCTTTCAAAACCAAACCGTTTTCATCCGTTCCAAAACTACACCTTTTTACCATTTATAAATCCATGCATTCAACAGGACTCAAAATGCGCGTTTTCCCAATTTTCATCAACGTTAACCTTTCTACGCCGAATAACATATTAGCATACGTTACCAACCTGGGTATCTATCAAGACGATACCCGTCTGGGAATTTGTTTACACGTTACCGACTTGGGTATACCAAAGTCGGTAACGTGTAAACAGATACCCAAGTGCGTAACATATGAACAGATACTCCAAACGGGTAACGTATGAACTGATGACGGATGTGGACTCTGGGACCCCGATAAGCTATAGGAAACTTTCATCGGAATTGAGACTGGAGTTGAAATAAAAAATCTAACTTGTGAATATTGGACTCCTGGTCGGTGCATTTTCTCACCCATGAAAGCTCGGATACAAAAACTGATAACGGATTTGGACTCTTGGACCTTGATAAGCTATAGGAAAGTTTGACATAGATAGTAAACTGGTGAAGAGTTAATTGCAAAAACTATGAAGGTTTCGGATAGTCTACGGAACGAACACTGGTTCCGTTGACATTTTACGAAAGCTTTTTTAACTCCATAAAACATGTTCATAGTTGAACGGGTTAATACGAATTGAATTTGTTCGAATTACATCGAAAAACGAAATATTTTCTAACTCCATAAAACGTGTCCATAATTGAACGCATTTATCAATGTAAAAGGAGCTAAATCAACGTTAGTTAACGAAGATTTTCTTAGTGAGAAAAAATTCGTCGATGAATGCACGGTGGAAAACGGATGAAGAGTGCGTGAAAACGTCGTTTTATTTTTAGGGATGCGTGAAAACAGCGTTTTTACAGATTTCTAACGCGTTTTTACGCATTTTTTTAGGGTCATGTCTGTCTGGGTAGTACCAATACCAAAGAAAGGAGATCTAAGCGAATGTGCGAATTACCGAACGATCTCCCTCATCAACCACACAGGAAAAGTACTGCTAATCGTGCTACTACACAGACTCAAGCAACAACTGGAGCCCCATCTGTCTGAAGAACAAGCAGGATTTAGAAAAGACAGAAGTACAATACACCAAATTCTGACACTCAGACTAATAGCAGAGAAGGCAAAAAGACAAGAAACGAAAGTATACAACTGCTTCATGCACTTCCAAAAAGCATGCGACACAATTAAGCACAAAGTCATATGGGCAATGCTAAGGTCATACGGTATACAAGAAAAAATGGTGACCCTACTACAAAAGATATACGANGTCATACGGTATACAAGAAGAAATGGTGACCCTACTACAAAAGATATACGAAAAAGCCCAGTAAGCAGTACGATGATCAGGGAAGAACCAAGGAGAATGGTTCAGTACAAACGTAGGGACCCTCAAGGTGATCCTCTGTCACCACTACTGTTCATCGCATATCTCGAACGAGTGAATAACCTGAGATTTGCGGATGACATTGACTTAATAGACGAAGACTGCAGTTCCTTACAGAAACAAATCGAGACAATGAGAATAGCCGCAGAACAAGCAGGGCTACTCTTGAACACAGCCATACACATAGGAGGAGAAACTATAGAAAATGTGGATAAATTCGAATATCTAGGAAGCCTATTAACGTGGGATAACAACTGCTCAGAAGAGATAAAAAAGAAGAATAGGAAAAGCAACTGTAGCAATGGCATCCTTGAAACATATATGGAATGGCAAGAAACTAACAATAAAAAACAAATTAAGGATCCTAGCAACGTGTGTCTTCAGTGTACTACTATACGCCTCGGAAACATGGACCCTGAAAGAAACTGACAAGAAAAAGCTACTGGCATTCGAAATGAAATGCTACCGAAGGGTACTAAGAATCAGCTGGACAGATATGATAAGAAACGAAGATATAAGGAAGAGAATATCGAAAAAGGAAACTATAATAGACATAGTTAAGAAGAAAAAATTAAGACTATTCGGCCATATCTGTAGAATGAACGATAATAGGCTAATCAAACACAATGTAGAGAATGGCTGGATGACATCAAAGACTGGGGCGGAAGCAGCGGACAAGACCTGTTCCACCAAGCGCAAGACCGACGGTTATGGAAGAAACTAATCCACAAAGTGGTTGGCCCCAACGGGCGATAAGCCTATGGGACATCATGAATAGAAATATATTGGAATAAGGAATAATTCTCATTTAAATACAGTATAGAATAACTTCATGAAATATTATATGTAATTTATACGAAAATGATTCAATCGCAAACACGTAGCACAGTATAAATTCTGATTCTGAAAATGGTATATGTAAACTCAAGCTTTTAGCAACGCATTGAAGCAGTTAAAAGAATTTAAAGGTGTCTTATTTTTCTATAGTCAATAAATGATCTAAAGAACGAGGGTGTGGGTGTATCGCGAGATAATTAATCAAAACTCTTGTAAGTAGTACACAACCAAGAATACTAATGAAAGAATGTTTTGGACAATACCAACTTGTAATAATTTATTCAATAATGAGTTTACAACAAAACAACATAGCAATATTGCGCTGCTAATAATAGGGTGCATATGTTTCTCAATGCAAGTCAAGTCTAACACTATTTACATTCTAATAAACTATTTCTTCGAACAACTCATATTTTAACTACTCTCTGACTTATAGTACTGCCCTATTCCCCCCAATATAGGATGTGGGTGTGGGTGTATATGAAAGAAGAACACCCACACCCAGCGCCTATCTATTGAAATACCACCAGAAAAAAAATGGAACCTCATACGATCATTTTGTTCGTCATTTAAAATTTTCTGAAAACTTTTGTCTTTCCATGCCTATTAAGATGTTTTAAATGAGTTTCGGCATTTTTGGAACTGTTTTTGAAAAGATAACAAGAGCTAAAAATGTATCGCCTTTCTACTCTTTTCAAAATGCTCTCAATGACATATAATTTCTCTTCAAAAAGTAGACTGGAAAAGAAGATTGTTTCAAAATATATAAATATTAACTTTTAAAAATGAAAAAACTCTTGGCCTTTTTCATGCATATTTGCTGGTCTATTTAAATCTTTTATTTACGTGTATGTCAAACGTGAACATCGTATGAAACTTCCAAGTTTAGTCCTTGATTTATACATATGAAATGATAAAAATTAGTAGCAAACAACTTGATAAACATTGGGGTTTTATTAAAAATTCAATGTTTGTGAAATGTTCATCTACAGAAATACAGAAATACTTAAAAACAATCAAACAACTGAATAAAGTTTACTCTGACGACGCAATTGGACGAGTTGTTTTTTAAATACAAAACTTAATAGTAAATCCTATACCGGATATTTTCTTATTAAAATGATAAGATCTTTACAAAGAAATTGTTTTATTTTTTGAAAAAACAAAGTGAATCGAGAATAATTATTTATCATCACTGAAGATAGCTCAGAATCAAAATATTGATTGTGTTTATATTGAAATGTGAACATAGTATTTTTTTCTCTTTCTTCTCTTTAAATTCTTTGAAATTAGAGAAACTTTAAGCGAGATATTAAGTGTCAAGTCTTATTTGATAAGTGCAAATATGAAAGTTTCCGATCTAATAGAATTTAAATAAATATCTTCTTCTGTGAAAAAACACATATTGGTAAAATAAAGATAATATTAACTGACAAGAATCAATTAAGAATTTTGCACTAAAAGATGTTCTAAAAGAGTTTCACGAACGAAATATGGCTAAATGACGAGTTAAGATTAAAATTTATTTATTTGCATCGGTCCAAAATAATCTGGCTATATGTCGTTTAGTATATTTCTTGGCAAGAACAACATATTATGTTCCTTAACTATAAAAAAATATATCCCAAATAATTTTCATCGATGTCATCATATAGTCTCTTTCTTCATGTAATATCATGCTTTGAACCTATCCATAGACAAATTGATTCTATGATAAGATGGCACGAATCAGTAATACCTATTTCTTTTAAGTAAATCTCGATTTCTCAGTCATCAATATGAATAAAATCAGATAAAAGAACATTTCTCTAGTCAAGAAAAAAATCAGAACTTTTGCATCACCTAAGTTTCAAAATCATTCGAAAGTAGCATATTTACATTTCAACATTTTACATAGAATTTCTTTAACAGGTAGTGATAACCGCTATTGAAGAGTTAACATTAAAAAAGACTGTAGCTTATTAGTAAAGAAGAAAGTTTCTTGCTTTGAAGAAAACATAATTTAATCTGATATCCAACAAGCAAAACAAAATCGATTTTGTCTCATTTATGAATATCTTCTTGTAAGTACCACGTACACATATTATAAAATATTCTTTCTCATGAGACATACTAGCTTTTGTAATACTTGGTGTACGATCTTCATCACTATAATGAAGATTATCAAAAATTCACAAGCAGATAACAAAGGTGTTCTATATTGAAGTTATTTCAGATCCACTAGGATAATAAATCGAAATCTATTGCAGATACTTTCTTCCGTAACATATCTTCATTTGAAAATAATGCATGTGTTTTTCTTTGATAATATCAATAAACTTTCCTGTTTGTTCAAATAAATGTGTTTAACTCTAAATTTAATCTACCGTAGGTATATTAACAAAATCAAATAGTTATCAGATCATAACAGACGTTGACACCTTCAACTATTGTCTATAACGAAAATAACTGACTGATTAGGAAACACAATGATGTCGTGAAGAAATCGATTATTAGTGTTTACGATTTCTTTTTTTGAAATAGGATATTTCTTGTTTGGTGTACAACTTGTGTCATAAGATAATAGATTTTTATTCAATGAACTTACCGGCAGAGCTACTTTGTTTAGGAATAGTAGATTTGGAAGTTGGTTGCTTTTGGTTTTTCAATGCAATAGCTTTTTGACGCCATTCCATACTCTTATTCAAATTACCCGCATTTGATGCAAGTCTTTCAAGATCATGATACAAATCGCCGAGTAAAGGATCGTCGGGTGACAGTTGTTCTAACAAACGCATGAAGTATTTTTCAGCTAAATTAAGTTCACCCATCTCCCATAATAGTTTTCCTAATGTTTGAAGATTTATTTCGCTACTCAAAAACCGATCCTTCATATCTATGAAGGCTTGTTTTAAATCATGTTCATCATCACTACATAAAGTCATTCGGACGATCCATACTTTGCCATCACTGCGGCGCTTCACGTTTTTTAAACGAAAAATCGAACCAAGCATAAAGAGGACCTCAGATTCATCAGTAAATTCACTGTAAAGACTGACATCAGCAAATGGTTTGCTAGTGACTAACGCAGGGTTGGCATCAATTTCAAACAAGACTGGTTCTATGTTGTCTCCAACATCACAACTGTTTAGAAATGACAGAGCTTGTTCTTTATCAATACTTGTGGAAAAAAATGAATTGATTGAA
>CAJNYU010000338.1:0-68627 GCA_905331475.1 Rotaria socialis
AGACGACGGTCATATACGAAGTTTTACGAGGTATTACGTTAATCGTAAACAGTGAACGTAAACGCTCGACTTTTACAACTACCGTGAAAATACGGTGACTGTAAACGACATTCAGAATATGCGATAACAAGGGGAAACAAACTGATTTCAATAGGCGAAATCAATCGAAATCGCATGAAATCGGACGTAATCATCGCAATCAGTAGAAATCATGGATATCATTGGAAATCATTGGAAATCAAGGAAATCATGAGAAAACAAAAGGGATTACTTCAAATAGCTAAAAATCATTCGAAATCATTCCAAACGATCTGAAAGGTTTCAACTAAATTAGCTCGATTTCACATGATATCTTTGATTTCTTAAACTTTCTATTGATAACCACAAAATCCGGATGATTTTTGATCATTTCTAAATATTTCTACTGATTTTGATAACTTTTTAGCGCCATTGAAAATCTTGAGGGTGTGGATGTGGGTGGATCTGGGTAAAACCGCTATTTACCGTTAATCCACATTCGGATTCCCACACCCACAACCACGCCCTCAAGATTTATTTTCGCTTTTAGTTATTGAGTTCAGGGATAGATTTAAAATCCAAAACCTGAAATCTGATTTATCTCAGATTTCGTGTCGCGCCATCATTCACCTTTTTGTTTCGCTCGAGAACTTCTATATATAGCCAGATTTTTCTTCGCCTTTAGTTATTCAATTCAGGGATAGATTGAAAATGCAAAATCTGAAATCCGATTTATCTTTGATTTCGTGTCGCGCAATCATTCCCCTTGTTGTTTCGCTCGAGAACTTCTACATATTGGCTGATTGTCCTTGGCTTTTAGTTGTTTAATTGAGGGATAGATTTAAAAGCCGAAGTCAGATTTATCTTCGAGTTCTTGTCGTCGATTCTTGTTTGACCACTTTCCCGATTCTGGTCAAGTATCATGTCCACGATTCAGTTTGTTTTCCGTTTTTTCCTTAAATGCCTATTTATGTTCCAGCGAATTTCCACTCTCTCAGAAACCACTAGATTTTCAAGTCGAAAGGTACTGTCTTTTTGACCCAGAAATGTAATCTTTCTCAAATCCAAGTGGAATCGTTTTGAAATCTTTTTGAAATCTAAATGAAATCCATTTCAAATCCGAATGAAATCCACTTCAAATCTAAATGAAGTCGTTTTGAAATCCAAATGAAATCTTTTTGAAAACCTAATGAAATCCCTTTCAAATCAAAATAAAATCTTCTTGAAATCCAAACGGAATCTTTTTGAAATCTGGATAAAATATTTTTGAAATCTAAATGAAATCCATTTCAAATCTGAATGAAATCCATTTCAAATCCAAATGAAATATTTTTGAAATCCTAATGAAATCGCTTTCAAATCCAAATAAAATCTTCTTGAAATCCAAACGGAATCTTTTTGAAATCTGGATAAAATATTTTTGAAATCTAAATGAAATCCATTTCAAATCCAAATGAAATCTTGTTTAAATCCAAATGAAATCTTTTTCAAACCTAAGCGAAATCCTTTTCAAATCTAAACGGAATCTTTTTGAAATCTGGATAAAATCTTTTTGAAATCTGAATGAAATCCATGTCAAATCCAAATAAAATCGTTTTGAAATCCGAATGAAACCCCCAGGACGAGCTTTACGACATCCTTATACGGTGAAATACGGGCCGTATACGGCGGTAAATCGCCGTATTTGGCCGTATTACATGGCTCCGTATTACGATCGTAAATCTCCGTGCCGTATACGGCGAAATACGGCGCTTTACGGTCGTTTTTGATCGTATTTCACCGTATTACGACACGGAGATTTACGATCGTAATACGGAGCCATGTAATACGGCCAAATACGGCGATTTACCGTCGTATACGACCGTGTATGTTCGACCTGGGCCTGCTTGATTTGCAGGTGAAATCATTGAGAATAACGAATGGAAAACGGCCATTTACTTTGATGTACGGTAGTCGTGGTGGTCGTAAACGGCTGTATATGTTAAGATACGGCGATTCTCGTTGTCGTAAACTGTCGTTTCGTTCAAAATACGACCGTGTCACGGCACTGTTTTTAACGTTCACGGTAGTTGGGTTTCACCGTTTACGTCACGGTGGGTTACGGCCGTAATACGGGGCATACAAAACGGGTCATTTACGGCCCGTATACGGTCGTAACTCAGACGGTTACGGCCGTTTGCGGTATCGTGCACGGCTGTTTACGGCCACTGTAATGTTCGTCCTGGGTCGAAGCGTGTCATCAACACCGGCACAATTACAAGGACGTTTCTTTTTTTGAAATTTTATCTTCAGTACTGGACCAAAAGATCATGATTCGTCCATTATTTGAAGCTGATGTTCCCAATGGTTTATATAATGCATTCATGATTTTCATTTCAGCTCGGTAATCAATATACGGATATACACTATGCACCTCACATTGTAAAACGCTAGCAAGAGCGACACTTTCGTATAGTTCAGAAAAGGTATTATTGTTACATATTCTTCGCAAAGCTTCATTGAATGAACCAACAAGATTACTGCACTGGTTAACATAGTGAATTTTATTCTTAACAAGCTCGATTACCGTACGAACTAAAATTAAATAGTCATATTTCTTGAAAGATACGTTTCGGAATACATTCATCGAATATGACAGACCTCTTAAGTTCGTATGACTATCCAAACGAAATTCACTGGTACTCAAACATCATGCGTCTTACATTCATAAAAATATTTCCGTGTGATTTGATAGAAAAAAAATTATCTGATGCTAGATTAAAGCTTCAGCTATTTTAATTTTATTCTGTGGAATTAATACTATACTTTAAATTATTGTCACTTCAGCGCGATATGATAGACCGTTGATTGTTTAAGCAGCACTTTAAGTATTTCATTGACATTTTGCTCATGTTCGTAGTTATTTCTCCTTCGGATTACTAGAAATACATGCTAGAAGTATCATTATTTATGAGTTTTTTTTACATATTTCCATGTCATGTATTGCTTCCGAATAAAATCTATTTATCAAAGTTTATTTTACTGTAAAACTAAGATAAGAAAAATATTGAGATTATTCAATTTTATTAGTTTTACTCAAAAACTTCACTTAACATATAAAAAAAAACAATTCAATAGTGTTCACGCGTTAGCAGTTTTATAAATTTTCTCAAACAGATCCTTATATCTTTTTTCTACAGCATATCGACGTGCTTTGAATGTGGGTGTCAAAAGTCCATTTTCAATTGAAAATGGTTCCTGAATAAATTCAATGACTTTAACTTGTTCAAAAGACATTAGACCACGTTGTTTTCCTTCACAAATCATATCATCAAGTACAACTTGTTTTAATTTCTTCTTCATTTCAGATGATAAATTTTCTTGAAGATCAAAACCTTGATTACTCGCCCATTGTTTTATATATTCATCCTCCAATACAACAATACCGACGAGAAAATTTTCCAGTGAATTACCGTAAATGAATATTTGTGATACAAATCGACTACGTGCATATACATCTTCGATTTTTTCCGGTGCTACATATTCACCTTGACTTAGCTAGAAAAATAAATGAATGAATTAATCGGTGCATTTTTTTAAGTAAGCTGATAGAATACTGAGCAGAAAACAGTAGCATGGTAGTCGTTTAGGATTTTATTTACTAAACATGCAGATTTCATGTGAATTTCGCCTGCATTTTCTCATGAAAAATAGCATACTTTCAGTATGATCGATTTCATCCTGTCTAACTCATTTTTAAAACCTTACCTACCTTATACATATTTTTCTTTCGGTCAACAATTTGCATTGTTTTATGTGGTGTCCATCGGCCAATATCACCTGTATGTAACCAGCCTTGTTCATCGATAGCTTCACGTGTTTTCGCTTCATCTTTCAAATAACCTTTAAATACAGCGGGACTTTTCACACATATTTCTCCAATACCATCTTTAGCGTAGTACTCTTTCTCAGGTACATCAACTAGTTTAAGATAATTCAGTGGTGTCGGTGTACCAGTAGCACCGGGCTCAATATCGTTTATTGATTGTGCACAACCCATAATACATTCGGTTTGACCGTAACATTCAATAAAAACACATGAAAATGCAGCACGTGAAAATTGGCAAACTTCACGTGAGAGTGGCGCACTGGTTGAAATAATACGATTGACTTTACCACCAAATGATTGACGAATCTTTCGAAAAATAAGTTTATCCCAAATAGTATTTTGAGAAAAGTTTCCTCGTCGAATAAGGGCTAATTTACCTTGAATAGCCAATTTTAATAAAGTTTGCCCTATGATACCTTTTTTACGTGATTCTAATAGAACTTTATCATATAATTTATTCAGTAAACGTGGTACAATTGTAATAGCTGTTGGTCGAAAATCACGAAAATCATCAAGCAATTTCTCAACTTTACCTTGCCAGAAACCAACTTCTCCACCTAGTTAGAACAAAGCTTGCGAAACTGTTATTTAGTATAATCAAAGTTTGAACAGTACCGAAATAACTTACACCAGCAATTGTTGCACAACCAAATACATGTGCCAAGGGCAAATACATTAATACTCGGTGTAGTTCGTTTTCTGGTATATTCAATAAATTCAAAGAAGCTAGAGTTCCATAGATTGAAGACATAAAACCATCATGCGAAATAATGCAACCTAATTTCAAAAATATTTACTGCCACAAAAGTCTAATGTAATAGATCTTTTTACCTTTTGGTTCTCCTGTGCTTCCACTTGTATACATGATCATTGCTGTATCAGTTGGTTTCGGTGGTACTGGCTCTACTAGATGATTTCGACCGATTTCTCTTAACTTATCAAGTGTCATCAGTTTTATTCTTTTATCATCAGCTAATTGTACTAATTCTTCTGTTGTTTCAACAAAACTAACAATTGTTTTTAAAGATACTGTTTCATCTTTCCATTCAATTAGATTTTTCACACGTGTTAAGTTATCAGCAAAAATTATTTCAGCAGCACTTTGCATTATGATAAACTTGACGCCATCACGACCCAGTGAATCATAAATACCAATAGGCACCATTGAATATGGCCAGGCTGAGTAGAGACACAAGGCATAATTAACTGATGTTGAAGAATAAATTCCAATGAAAGTATCAGACGAGGGTTTGAAACCGATATTTACGACGCCACTACCGATTTCTTTGATGATTTCAAATACTTGCCTAAAGAGAAAGGAGATAGGCAATTAATCTTATACACATCTGACTTACTTATAAGTATAAGATTTAAATGGTTCATCGGATGATTGTCTGTATGAGAATTGTGGTCGATCTCCACTCAACCGAAGACCAGATAAGAAACTTTCATATGCTGTTGTAGCACAATTTGAAGAGTAATCTTTCAATCCTTTTGTACATTCTGGATGTACGTATATATGTTCTATAGGATCAATTTCCACTGCACCTGTTGGACGAATAGGTTTCTTGAAAAGTATGTGTAAAAGTGAGAAAAAATAGTGGATCACAGTACTAATGGCGATAATCAATCCAGTAATAACGGAAAGAAACACGAGCGACGTCATAGTCTCTAAAAATCAAAAACATAAAAACTATAAACTAGATAGTTATCCTTATTCGTTTTTTAAATGTTTGTCTCGTATCTTGCATAAAAAATAAATCATCTTCTATGATTGTCAGATAAAAATATGATAACGTAAATATTCACTTTGTTTATGATACAGATATTAAAATAAAATAAAAAGTCTTAGTAACTAGATATTGTGATGATTGATACATAGTAATGAGAACCGAGTAAATAGACTCTCAAACAAGTGGTCAATTTTCGACAGTAACATAGAAATCATTCTACGTTGTGCCTGTAGGATTGTAAGAGTTCTGAATTCAAGAGATAGCATGATGGTGGCTAGCAAGTAACTTATATGTGATTCCTTATTATTCTGAAGAACACGATGGCAAAAAAAATCTTACTTTTTGAAACGTGGGTTTTTTTGCAACAATGGAAATTCAGTTTATTTATCCATGGTGGAAAATTAACTACAACAGTATGACTCTTTTTTTTTCAATCATTGGACATAGTCACGGGTCCAAGAAACCTATGATAATTATCGAAGCCTGTTTTATATAAACTATGCATACTCTCAAGTGTAACAGGTGTTATCAATTACTCTGCTAAAAATATCAAAAATGTGTTACAAAAAGTAATAACAACTTGAATTAAAATTTATTTTTGCAAACAAAAAGAATGTACTCAATGAATATGATGGAATAACTAAAATTTAGGCAAATAAATGCTACAACAAGAATATCTATTGAAAGAAGTCGCGCGGTTGCTTATGCAACAGCTGTTGTGGTACCACAAAAAAAAGTTTAGAATAGATGTATACTCATCATTGTGATAACCAAACGAAACAGCGGGCTTCTCGGTTACGAGAGATGAAAACTATCAATTATTTCTCCGCAGCATCCTTGGATGAAAAATGATTCGTCTAGTTAACAAATGATAACAGGGTTCAATATGTGTTTTATTCTATTATGAGCAAATATCGATTGAGGATCTCGATGAATTTATATCTTCACACATCGGATTGGATAATGAAAAGGATCTACTATAGTGAGACAATTATGTAAATAATAACTGTGCACAGCTGCAGAATATACTAACCTTCAATTAAATTTTTTAAATTCTATCCTCCTGCTCTTGCCATCAATGAAGAAAACAAAGTTCTACTTTTTACACTCGAATGCATGCTGGATATGTACAGCTGAATAATGTGTTATTCGTAAGACAACGGGGTACTCAGTCGTGTGTAAACAAATACGGTGGCTCGGATGTAAGATATTATTATTAACACCAATCATGTGCAGACAAAAACATTCTCATTTTTATTTACCTGCTGTAAAATTGATTTGGATTTTATCAGAAATTACTTTATAAAGCAAATATTGAGTTTTAATCTAAAACGAAAAGAAAAATAATGATAATGTTTCTTCTTTTACAGAATTCAATGTGAAGGAAGAAAAGGCTTGTGGTAAAATCATAAATGATGAAATAAAATATACGACGAGGACCATTAGTAACTGAAAAAAGCACTACAATGTGCTGCAGTAAGAACATATTGTTTAAATTTCTTTTATATGGTGAGAATTGCCGATGTTTATATTTGTATGTTCTGATTGTGTCATCGTAGTAAAAGAAATATGCATAGATATGCATTATGTCTCCATGAGAACGCTATGCATTCGAAGTAAAAATCAACGAATATAAAATTTGTGACACGTGTGTGCAGTACACACATACAGTTGCATTTTCATCATAGCTCAAGAAATAAATTGCCATTTTGAAAATAAGAAAGAGGAGCCTGATTTTTACTCCTATTACATTCCGTTTAAGTATCAAAGGGTTAGAATTATAAAAAGACACTCCGTCACGACTACAGATTAGTAGCAGTGCGTAGACAGAAAAAAAACTGTTTATACACGTCATTTAAATCTACTTGATTTTCTATTGCCGGATTTTCGAAAAACCTTGATTGTAATACTATAGACAGACGAGCAGATAGGAGATATTTTAATGGAAATTAAATAGTAGAAGAATTGTTTTTGTGTACTCAAAAAGTGAGTAGACTCGAGATTCGGTCAGCGTGTCCGGCCGTTAACACGATAGCTCTTGAAAGCCTCATCCAATTATCTTGAAATTTTGTACACAGAATGATCTCATCAATATCTCAGTTGAGTTCAAAGATGAGAAGGATCCGGCAAGAAATGGGTGAGTTATCGAAAAAATTGTCATTATTGACCAGACCATCCCTGAGGGGGTACAGGGGTCTTCTCAAAAATGTTTTTTCTCAGAATTATTCAAAACATATATAAATCGACTCAGTTTTTGCAGTACACGTAACAATCGGATGCGAATCCAATATTTCCTCATTTATTTATTTATTTATTTTGTTGAGTCACAAATAATATCTGAAGATATGTTGACGGTGAATGGCTCAATTTACTGTTTTAATTGTGTATAGTGCTCATATTCCTATAGTATTCATTTCGCAGTGCTGAACTGTAGTGAATATGAATGTACGATGCATCATCTGTGCTTTTTAAATGATTTGCTTCAGTTTTATTTTTGTAACTATGATCTTCAATATTTGATAAACAAAATTCAATACAGTTCAACTTAAGCTTTTCTTTATATTTCTTTTCTGTACAACGTCGTCGAGATTTAAATGCTGGTGTTAAGTTTATTTTCGATTGTAAATGTTCCTTCGACAAATTTGACTGTTTTAACTTGTCCGTAAGACATTAAACCACGGTTTTTGTCCTCACGAGTCATGTCACCAAGGACAACTTATTTTAAGGTCGTTTCCATTTCAGTTGACAAGGTTCCTTGATAATCATACTCTTCATTGCTTGTCGATTGTTTGATGTATTCATCATTCAATGCAACAATAGCAATAAAAAAAAACTTTCGGATGAATCACCATACACAATTGCTTCCGGAATAAATCAACTACGCGAATAAGTATCTTCAATTTTTCGGGAACTACATATTCACCTTGACTCAACTAGAAAAGAAAAGAAAATGAATTCACATTTGTGTGTAATCTCAGGTACGGTTTTTCCAAATCAAATGTGCCCATGAAATGATGTTTTTTTTGTTGCTGAAGTTGAGACAGTGGACATATGATTATGTAAATTGAGAAAACGTGGAATAATCGATTCCAAGTAAATCTTTATCTCAATTTCTCAATTCAAACTATATCAGATTTTATCTTAAACAAAAGTAGACATTCGTTATGAACAACTCTCTATTGTCTAACCGGTTATTTTGATCATACGAACCTTATATATCGATCACAAGAAAAGAGAGAGAGAGAAATAAATCCCGCGTTATACAGCTTTAACAGGTGTGTCTGTACTGTCTGCTTGTTATTGAATTTTTGCGGAATAGAAATTGCAACTGAACTATCAAATACGCCCTCATCTAGGTAAGCAAAAGCAATAGTCTTATATCACCAATACACAGAAGGAATCTGATAGACACCACACGTGTATCTGATTTACATTAGAAAGTAGGTTTAACAGGAACAAATTAAGTAAAGCCATAGCAACAGCTATCAGCAAAGCGTTGAGAGCCGTGAGTACTAGGCTATATAGAAGAATACAAGATGTAACAGTACGTAGTAAAGTAGTGAAAGATTGAAAACAGGATAAATATATGAATATCAGTCTAAGAACGAGCATTAGAAGTAATAATTTGTCATTACCCCTTAAAATCATCAGTGATGCATCGACCAAACTGAAACGTGCATGAAAAAGACGGAAGAATATCTTCATAAATTGCCCCACCTTTCCATTTATATGGGTTCGTCCTTAAAAGAAGAGGATACATCTTGAAAATAGAAAATTCCCAGTTGCTATTAGAATAGTACGAAAATAAATTTCAAAAGACTTGTTGATAGCTAAGAGTTTTACTCGAAATAATAAAACTTTAGCCTGTTTTATCATTTCAAAAATACTCATACATTATAAATACTTGATTTTTAGTATCATAGCATTTATTTCGTTGTCATAGCAAGATACCTAAACGAAAAATTCTGTGAAAACCGTTCAATTATTGAAGCCTTAAACTATTCGAATCACTCAAGAAATTGAAATCATCCAGTAACAGAAGCTCTATTTGATATTTTTCTGGAAAAGCAAATGTTCTTTTTTGAATGTACCGACTAAATATATTAGCTTCCAACCAAGCCTTTGACATTTACCTGAAGGACAAGTCAACAGTAAAATAAAACGAGAAAGAAAAATAATAAAGGGTTAGATTCATTTCCTTTTGTGTTTCGAGCATAGTTACAAGTCTTGATGCACAGCAAATGCAATCACGGGTCATAAAAACAGACGATAACTTGCATAGACTGTTCTATATAAGCTATGTGTAATATTATGGCGGCAAGATATATCAGTTTGTCCGTTAAAAAACGACAAGAACATCTTGTGACAGAAAAAGAACAGTACGAAGTTTTTTTTACAGATAGACAAAAGTAAACTTCTGTAATCAATGCATAAAGTTAAAGTAGGTAACTAACCATCAGCATGGTAGTCACGAGATAAAATTTCCTTGTAGATTATGAGATAAGCAAAACTATTTCTCATTTTTATTTACTGTGAATAAATTATTCGTTTACCAACAAACGAAAAATCTAATTCAAATTAAATAACATTTCAAAGTTTGACTATATAAGATAACATATCTATTCCTGAACAAATAAAGTACAATTCTATTTATATAATACTACTAATAGAAAATTTTGTGATCGAAAGATAACCTTTATAATGATGGTGCACATGTTGGATTCTGGATTTTCGTAAATTGTTATCATTCGAAAGCAAATTGGGTGTGAGCAAATAGCAGACCTACATTCACATCCTCATTTATCGAAATTCATTGAGTCGAACAACACATAAGACGCTATTGGGAATTAAGCTTTTATTTTTCTGACGAAAGACTATACTTTAACATTTAATAAAAAACACATCGGTCAACAAAATAAAAAAGATAACTCGACCTAATTCTATACTAAGCATTAAGAGTTTTGTAAATCTTTTTGAATAGTTCATTGTATCGTTTTTCTACAGCATATCGACGCGCTTTGAATGTAGGTGTCAAAAGTCCATTTTCAATTGTAAACGGTTCTTTAATGAATTCAATGGCTCTCACTTGTTCAAAAGACATTAAACCACGTTTTTTGCCTTCACGAACCATATCATCAAGAACAACTTGCTTTAATTTCTTCTCCATTTCCGATGAGAGTGTTTCTTGCACGGCTAAGCCTTCATTCGTAGCCCATTGTTTTATATATTCATCATTCAATAGAACCACAGCAACAAGAACACTTTCCAATGAATCACCATGAACAAACACTTGAGCAATAAATCGACTTCGTGAATAGACATCTTCAATTTTTTCTGGTGCTACATATTCACCTTGACTTAGCTAGAAGAAAAAAATCAAAATACATTTAGATTGCATTTAAATTTCCGATCCATTTGACTAGAGATCATAGAGATGAGGCAGGGATCATCTCGCAATAGGTTACACAAAAAACATACGGCACAGATTCTGAACATGAAAACAAGAAGAATTACAATTTTTCCATAGTTCATTAATCGAGTGTCAATCTACGTTCAAATATCGGAAACTAAACAAGCCTTTTTAAAATAAGACATTTAATCTGCGATTGATACCATTTTTAGAATGGAGTACTATTACGTAGATTCATTGGCATTTTGCCAATTTTTTCTCGAACATATTTTCATCGCGACTATGCCTCTCTCTCTCCTCATGGATTTCTTCAATCATTCCAACCTTATACATGTTCTTCTTTCGGTCAACAATCTGCATTGTTTTATGTGGTGTCCATCGGCCAATATCACCTGTATGTAACCAGCCTTGTTCATCGATCGCTTCACGTGTTTTCGCTTCATCTTTTAAATAGCCTTTGAATACAGCTGGACTCTTGAGACAGATTTCTCCAACGCCATCTTTAGCATAATAGTTCTTTTCAGGCACATCAACTAGTTTAAGATAATTGAGTGGTGTTGGAATACCTGTTGCACCTGCTTCAAAATCGTTTACTGATTGTGTACAGCCTACGACACATTCTGTTTGTCCGTAACATTCCACGAAAAAACATGAAAATGCAGCACGTGAAAATCGGCAAACTTCAGGTGAAAGCGGCGCACTGGTTGAAATAACACGATTAACTTTTCCACCAAATGATTGACGAATTTTTTCAAACATAATTTTATCCCAAAGGGTATTCTGAGAAAAATCTCCTCGTCGAATGAGTGCAAGCTTACTTTTAATAGCCAATTGAAATAATACACGACCAGCCATTCCTTTTTTACGTAATTCTAATCGAACCTTATCATATAATTTATTCAGTAAACGTGGTACCATGGTAAGAAGTGTTGGCTGAAAATCATGGAAATCTTCGACTAATTTCTCAACTTTACCTTGCCAAAAACCAATTTCTCCACCTGTTAGAAAATTGCCAAAAAAGAAGTCTCGCTAAAAAATATTCACTTATGAACTCTACCTAGATAACTTATAGCAATAACGGTTCCACAACCAAACATATGTGCTAGAGGCATATAATTTAATACACGTGTAATTCTACTTGGATCTAATATATCAATTGCAGATGCAACACCTAACATTGAACATATAAAAGTTTCGTGTGAAATGATACAACCTATATGAATAAACATCCTGGGTTAAAAACAAAAAAAAACATTTTATCCCGTTCTCTACCTTTTGGTTCTCCTGTACTTCCACTTGTATACATAATCAAGGCCATATCACTTGGTTTCGGTGGTACAACTTCTACTGGATTATTTCTTCCGATTTCTCTTAACTTATCAAGTGTCATCAGTTGTATTCCTTTATCATGAGCTGATTGTACTAATTCGTCTGTTGGTTCAACAAAACTAACAATTGTTTTCAATGCTATCGTTTCATCTTTCCATTCAATTAGGTTTTTCACTCGTGTTAGATCATCAGCAAAAACTAATTCAACACGAGTTTGAGTTATGATAAATTTGACACCATCACGGCCAAGTGAATCATAAATGCCTACTGGTATCATTGAATATGGCCAAGTTGAATATAGACAAAGTGCATAATTAACTGACGCTGAAGAATAAATACCAACAAATGTTTCATTTGACGGTTCAAGACCAGTTCTTACTGCACCACTGCCAATCTCTTTAATAATCTCAAATACTTGTCTACAACAAACGAGAGTAAATTCAATAAATATTATTTTATTGTTACTTACTTATAGGTGTAAGATTTAAATTTTTCATTGGACGAATATCTATATGAAAATTGTGGCCGATCGCCACTCAATCGAAGGCCATTTAAAAGAATTTCATAAATTGTTTGTACATCAAATGTACGAGGATCCATTAATTGTTTTGCATATTTGGGATGCGCATAAATGTGTTCCTCAGCATCTATCTCTTGTGCACCTGTTGGGGATAATGGTCTTTTGAGAAGTATTTTAAACAATGAGAAAAAGTACTCCATCAAAATACTAACAACTATAACCACTCCAGTGATTATACCAATACACATCGTTGATTCCATAGAGGAAATTAGACGCGTAAAAATAGTTTTTAGTGCGCAGATCGTTGATAGCGACTCAATGCTATTCACGTGATACGAGTGTGTTAGGCCGGAATTTATCGTTCGTGTGAGAGAAAACTTTCGTTTTTTTCCATTTGTTTAAGATTATTTATCAAATAGATAAAGAGACGAGAAACGAACAAGAGAAATTTTTACACCAAGCTCGTTTTCACTTAACATTAAGCAGATAGAATTTGTGCTATATCTTTAATAACTACGAAATATTACCAATGCAAATGTAAGTTGCATACTCTGCAGGAATTCAGCCAATGATAAGAGAAGAAAGTTTCTTCTTTAGTTGTAGGTAAAGAAATAAAAAGAATTTTCATGGTCACCACAAGACACTGTAAGTCATCGGAAGACATCTTCATGTGAAGATAACTTCATTTTCATCTGTGGATGTTTAAATAAGCACTCATCAAATTTTTCATGTTTTGCTTTGGGCAGCGACACGTTAGATAAGACGTGTATTAACAAGGATGATATCGCAGAAAACTTTGGAATATAAACTTTGGATAGAGCTATCAAGTTTATATTAAACATCTATGAAACTTACCTTCGGATAGAGTACAAAGAGTATAATAAAATCCAAGTTTCGAACTACGAGAACTTATCGTTAAAAGAGGATGCCAAAAAAAAGTCATCTGTTAATATAGATCGCAACAAATATTCATTTTTTGTAAGAAATTTTATCTAGGACTTGATGGTGTCATTGAGTTTATTCATAAAGTATCCTTCGTTTTATGTGCTGTATAACAAACCTTAAACTCGAATTGTGTTCCGCAGATTGAAGTATGTCTTGGAAACTGATTTAATTTAGAATCATATTTAGCAGAAAAGAAAAAACTTGTATTGAGACTCAACTTACTTTCCTAAAGTTTCCAATCGATACAATTTCGCTCGGTGTATTTTTTAATCGCCCTTTCTAAAGATCTTTACTTTATCTGACCTATGTAAAAAAATTCAAAAGTCGCTTACTTGTTTAAAAGAAACATATAGAACACATTTTTTCATCAAATTTTAATAGTAGTGCACTTCAGAAACAACGATATCGTGGATGTTTCTATCAATGCATCCATTGAAATGGGACTGGTGGCGAAGTAAGTTCGGTATAAAAAGAAGCGCTTCAATAAATAAAATTATTTGGAAATTATAAGCATCAAACAACTCCGTATTAAATAATATATATGTATTATCAACAAAGTTGTTAACTTATATCCAAAAATATTTAAATTATCTTACGTTACACATTCTCAAGCAACACGTCTGTTTACCTTAAGTAGATAAATTCGACGATGAATTCTCAAGTACTATTCTTTATTTTTGAATCTGTGTAACTTATATGAGTATATTATAAATTTAGCGTAACATTATCCAATCAGTTCTTTTTGTGTACTCAAAAAGTGAGTACACTAGAATCGGTCAGTGTGCCCGGCCGTAGGCACGATAACTTTCGAAAGGAGAGTCATATCGTGATGAAATTTTCCACACAGTTCAATCTCATGAATATCTCGGTCGAGTTCGAAGATGAGAAGCGTCCCTCAAGAAATGGCTGAGTTACCGAAAAAATTGTCATTTTTGACCAGACCATCACTGAGGGGGAGTACAGGGATTTTTCAAAAAAAACTTTTTTTCCTCAGAATTATTCACAACATATATAAATCGTCTCAGTTTTTAACGCTGATTCTGAATCTGATATTAGTTTTGAACTAAATCGTAGCTTTTTAACGAAACATCGCCTGAAAAACGTCTCAAAATGCACAAAAAACTGCACCCAGAAATCAAATTGCCTAGTTTCTCATGATAATTTTGGTGTTCAGACATTCTAGAATGACTCATTTGTCCCATGCACTTTTTGCAGCACACATAACTCTCGGATGAAATCCGAAGTTTCCACATTTATTTTGTTATGTCAATGGCAAGTGTATACCTGAAAGTTCGAGCATTTATCCTGCGTTGCCATGCTATTTTGTTTTTATAACAAACAATTATGGGGTGTAGGTGTGAGCATAGAAAGTAGGGTTCAGGTGTCGATGCAATTTGCGTGTTCATTATGAAAACATTGCAGGAACACAATTAGCAGTAGTAATTATGGCAAGCTGATGATTTCTTTTTTTCTTTTTCTGAACGAATTTTTTTCACAGAGTTTTGAACTTTCAACAAAATGTTAGAAAATCCTAAAAACTGCCACTTGGCAGGAGGCTACAATGTAATACTTGGTAATTGGCGAATTTTTTTTTCAACTGGGTTCGTAATTCGTAGAACAAAGCGAATAATGGAATTTCTGTTTGGCTTCGATCTTCGCTTTTACGAATCACCTTATTTTGTTTAATTAAAATATGAGCGCATTGAAGGTGGTTAGTAATTTTTATACGATATGGATAAGCTAAATAGAAGCGAGAGAATTTCAACAACTTGTTTTGGAAAAAGCAAAGATCTACGCCATCAGATTTTATTTCCTTGTCCCAAAAGTACTTGCCTCTTATAAAGTTCTTACTAATTATAACGCGCATTGTGCATACGTGAGAGACTCCAGCCGGTTTTACGAAAGACACTTTGAAAACCAAATATGCTCATATTTGAGAGGGCAGATGTTCATTGTCTATTATAAATATAAGAAAAGTAATTGAATTCGCTGGAAATAGGGTCTACACAAGGCTCGTAAAAATTCCGAATAAAAAGAGGATAGTGTATTTCGACCAAAAACGTTTTAATTTTTATTGATGGAATGAAAATTAAACACAATCGGTTTTGATTAACATTCAATTATAAATTGTCAAATATCTTTCGCAGGTTTAATCATATATTCAAAATTTTAGGGTGAACATATCATATTAAAATAAACTTTCTATTCTGAGCAATGTATGATCATCCTGCAAGCAAAATTCTCTGATCTACCGAGGCTCTGTGACTTTTGAGGGTATTCTGATTCTATGATCGTCGCTTTTTTCATATAAATACAAATTTTTATTAAAGAATTCTTCTTGTTTTCTGATTCAGTTTTCTATTAGTTTTGTGGCAAAGGACGTTATGAATCAACTACAACTTAATTAAACTTTTTACAAGAACAAAGTCAATTTTCCGCATCGAAATACTCAACAAAGAGTACAATCAACGTATGGATGGAATTAACTGACTATGTAGAAATCGCACCCTTAGAATCCCCATACAATGTGAGAGATTGAGGCAAGACGCACTAGGCTATTTGTGATAAGAACTATGAAAAAGTAATCGTGGGTGTGACTGTAGATATAAAATAGAGTAAGACATACCCCTCAGGATGCTGAATATTTATCATACTAAACATTCTTTGTAGTGAAAATATATATGGAGTAAAGAGAAAAAAAAACAATCTCGGTTTATTCAGGTCCTTCGAGTGCATATAACTTCGACTAGCTATTTCCCAGGTCGAACAGTCCGGCCTGGAAACGGCCGGTTCCGGGTAGTTCAGTTGATTTTGTGGAAGCATTATTCCGGTGATTTCCGATCAATTCCTGTCGAAAAGCACCGGAACTTGGCAGGAATTCTCCGGAAAAGTCCGGCTGTATTTTTGACCGGAATACTGCTTCCACATTCCAGCGATTTCCTGCATGATATGGTGACTTTCCCGCATATTCCCTGGAGTATCCTACGGGATCCGGTGGCCGGAATGTTCAACCTGGGTTAGTGGTAATCAAGTCATAAGATGAAAAAACTTGCGAGAAAAAGACATAATGGCAAAGTTCATAATCTATTCTACGCCTACTTGATGTTTTTAGTACTTCCATGAGAACCATCAGTCAAGTTACATACTTAAAACAGTAGAAATCTCGCGTAGAAATATATTCTTTATGCAGCAAACAAAAAATTCATATAGACAAGCCATTTTTTAAATATTTTATTTAAAACAAAAATATACATCAAGTCAAGACAGAAGGTAAATTTTAAAAAATAACAATCATAAAAAAACAATCTTCTTTCAAATACAAGCGCAAGACCAACAAGGAAAATGTTTCTTGATTGTGTTCGAAATCAGCAAATCTAAACTATTGCTTACATATAAATCGCTTGTTTAGAACGAACGAAAAAATAAATGATGAATATCATCATGAAACAGTTTTACTAATTTAATGTAGATTAGCTCGTTGAAGTTCTCGCACAGCACCTGCTGGTAGTTCTTGATTGAACTCTTTATACAATGACTTTAATACATGCAATTCCTTCATTAATAAATCGACCCGGTCATTTAAAGTACGATTTTCGTCCGCCAATTTCTTCATTTTATTTTCCGTTTCTTTTTGCTTTTCCTTTGCTTTCATTCGACTTTTCTTGACAGCATCATTGTTTTTTATGCGACGATCATGATATTCATCCGAATATTTGATAACTTGTTTATTACCAAATCGTGCTAATTTCCGGACGGGACCACCACTTTTTTTTAAACCACGTCGGTTGATATCATCACGTTCGTTGTCGTCCGATACCGATCCAACCGACGAGTTTCTATCGTCATAGGATGTTGATGGGATACTTTCTGTCATTCTAGTATCTTGAAGATATTCTTCAGTTTGTTCCGTAGTCATATCAGGAAGTTCTGTGTACGTCATATTATGATTGGAGGAAATCGCTTGATCAATTGGTTCAAGAGTTAGACTATCTATCCAATCGTTGTCTAATTTCGAGAATTGAGAATTATTGATCAGTTCTTCTAATAATACTGTATCTTCAATAGGTAATTCAATTGAAGGTTCAAGAGTTGTTTGATTTGATAAGGACGAGAGATTTACGTCTCTATTGATAATATTTGAAGATGATTTGTCGGAGTTGAGTACCTGAAGAGAACATAAGAGTTTTAATTCTGATTCAATTTTCATAATGGCTGCATTAGTTGCTGCCGTTGATAATGTTTTAACATTGTCTTGCTGCCTACGAGTCTCGTCTATCTCAAATTCTTCTAAGATTTCATGATGATTTTTTCTGCAATCATGATCAGCCTTACCGAGTCGTAAACCTTGGTTCGGTTTGCTGGATAATCGAATATGCTCGATCTTTCCTGGTTGAATAAACTTGCTGGGATGTTTAATGGAGGACATGTTGCCTGATTTAAATTATAACAAGATGAAAAATCCGTTTTTAGATTGTTTCTTGTATTCTCGTTTATTTGACACGGCAAGCGTCGCTTCACAAATATGATTATCTTTTAAAATATGGATGTGCACTGTTTTCTATTGAAATGAGAATATAAGGGTTATCACAGTTACGACTGGTGGGTAGAAAGTAAACTAGTGCTTATGCAGACGTTTGATGAAATTCTTCTCTTTTTATACGATTTTCCTTTTTTCCCCACTGTTTTTTTCCAATGAGCAAAATATTTCGCAATTACATATAATGTTATTGCGCCATTCTTTTAACGAAAGCTGACTCAGCCGTGGTCGTGGGCGCTTCTTTTTATCGTTCTCTATATTTAGTCTCAAAACTACAGATGGCCAACGAATAAGTTCGACAGCAAGAAAATGCTCGTTACAATAAAACAGACAAGACGAATGAAAAAAGCAGAGGGCTTACCAATAAACTGTAATAGTCGTCGATTGAACGAAGTTTAGCGTTAATTTGTGATATGATAATGTGTATAAGAGTTAATCTAGTTTGCGCGGCATAGTTGTGTAGGAGAAATTATGAATGTAGAGAAATAGCGAAAGTTTCTTTCACAATAGCATCAATTTTTTGTAAGTAACATTGAGTTGCGAATTTCCACCTTTATATATAGTCAGATGCAAAAGAGTATTGCAATAGAAAAAGTTACGACGCAATAACGTCATTGCACAATAACATTACTCATGAAGAAAGAGAGCCAAACTATTTTATTCTTTCTCGTTCTTTGCAAAATCTTGTGCTTGAAGTACAGACATAAAAAAGAAAAACGTAGATAATTACAACGAAAACAAGCTGCATTGATTTTTTTCTTCTATTAGTAAATATACATTATGATTGACCCGATTTTGTAGGAAAGAAGAAAAGCGTTATTGCGAAATAACAACAGGGAAAGATATTGACGTATTGCGTAGTAAAATCACATAGGGAATAATGATGCAATTCTATGAAAATTTTGCACACTAGGAAAAATGTGTTGACTGTGTAGTTTTCATGAATATTTTGCAATATCATGAAGATTCATTGTAACTAAACAATTGAACACTCATCATGTAAATCTTGACCTTTATCATTCACTTGTCAATACTATTTAACATGTATAAACATAGATGTTTTCATTGGTGTACATTTGTTTCTTCCCACAAAACGATCTTTTGTGTCTGTGTGTGTCTTCTTAAATTGAAGGCAACGTATTCGTCGTATTAGAGTTAAATCAAAGCGAAACGGATGTGTGCATCGAAACACAGCTCATTTCTTGTTATTTAGTTTATTTCTTGCCTATCATAGTTTCTCACTTGATTAAGAAAATGAGTCTACCAGCAATTGGACCAACAGGAAAACAGGCTCAATCCAATTCAGTAACATCTCGTGAAAAATCCAGTAGTACTTCATCTTCATCTGCAAGAACAGCTGACCAATGGTTGCGTGAAACAGATAAACATCTCTGGCGGGCTATCGATTTTTTACACATAACTGTTATGATCTGCGCTATGTATACAGCTATGATTGTTGCCATCTTACGAAATGAACTAGCTGAACAGTAAGCTCACATATTCAAGGATTCGTTATAAATCTCTTTGTGTGCTTTTACATCATTAGATGTCCATTGTATGCTAAACTTTATCTACGTGATAACGTAACACTATTCTCTGTCGAAACAATCGATCGACAAACTGCATGGGGCGGTGTTTATACATGTGAATTTGCATCGTTTGCTTATCTTTCTGCATTTGTTGTTTCATTTATTTCACTTTGGATTCACATTGTATTTCGGCGGGTTCTTCGAACAGAACGTTTATTACGTTTGCCTATTGGAGTATTTATATTAGTATTTACTTTGATAGCATTCGTAGCGACGATTATTGTTACTGATGGTGTTGTTAAGTTTTGTACAACTAGTCCAGGCAAGATTTGTTCGTCGTCAGGGCCAGAAGTATTTAGTTCATCAAGATGGAAAATTATCAGTTTACCTATTGGTATGAAGTTTTCTTTTTCGAAAATTCTCTGAAATTTATACGACTACGAACATGATCATTTCGTCTATTTTAGGAGGATGGTTAACAACTCTAACTTTATTATTGAATGTACTTGTTCGTGGATTTCAATTGTTTTCTAAACCTAAAAAATCACATGAAACATTAAAGTTACTCTTAAATCAATTGATGCCTAACCGAAATCCAGCTAAATTTGAAAAAGACTCCAGTGAATATGGATCTCAAATTTCACGACAATCCATAGAAACAAATCGTTTACAGGTAAAATATCTAAAATTGTTTTTATTTTCTAAAAATTTCATTAGTCACCATTGTTAGCCTTTACATCGACATCCGATTGATCCTGCTTATAGTCGAGAATTTACCACTACTACTACTCCTTCTGAACTTTATCCATATAATTATCCTCCTATTCCTCAATATCGACAAATAGAAAAACGCTCAAGATTTCGTCGTATATGTTGTTCATGTTTTTCTCGTCGTCGTCGCCGTCGTCGTCGTCAACCATCGATTCAGGAACCCTATCGACCTTTTGTTGTTCCCGATGAATATTTTCATCGATTAAATAATCTCAAACAAAACGGAGCTGTTCCACCAAATTTATGTTATCATCATTCAATGCATCATCCTGTTGAACGACAAACGCAAACCGATTCACTTTCGCAACGAAAAAGTATTGATGAAGTTAATGAAATGCCATATTTACCACGACGTCGAAGTTCAGTTCGATTCGAAGATGAAATCCCATTGGCTAAAATTGTTGATGTATCACCAACGACAACTCCGAAAACTGAAACAATTCCAATTGCTAAACAAGACAATGAAGAAGCAATAGCTCAAACGTCAAATGATAATCTTGAACGAAATGTATCATTTCGGAATAATGAAGATGACCTATGGACTACAATTACAGTCAATGCAGACCCAGGTGGACTTGTTCAATCGAGTCATTTCAATAGACTATCATTAGAAAATCTATCTATCGTTGATACGTCGATGGCTAATACTGACAATCGTGTTACTGCTATTCAGGTCAATAATATGCCTATGGAATCTACATCCCCGGAGCCTACCGAGATAGAAGCTGTGCATCCACCTCAATCATCTTCTAAAGTCAAATCAAATCGTCATAAATCGATTCCACCGCCGCCACCCCTACCATCATCAATGTTTTCGCGGTCTGTGACAACATCAAGTGAATATGATAGTGACTTCCGTAATATAAAACCTGTTGAAGAAATTCATGCTATTGTTACTGATAAATATAATTATACTAATCTATCACAAGCCTTAAAATCGAATGTTGAACGTTTAAAAACAACATTTATTCACGCTCAAGAAACTCAATCTCATTATGACAAGCCGAAGAATTTTCGCACAAAATTATCGCAAAAATCATTTCAAAATTCTAACAGTAAACATCATTCGAGCAACTGCTAATGCGAATATCCTGTATTCTATTCGAAGTCTTGTCAATCACGAATGATACGAATTGATCACCCAAAGAACTTGTTTATTTATTTATATATTCTTTCAATAAATATGTCTCATATATTAATTGTAACTTGCTGTCTTATCAATGAGCACAGCTCAAATGTCATGTGTCATTACAGATTTGCATGTTTATATATTTCTGTCTTGCTGTCTTATGTTCGCCATGTCAACACGCGCATCACTCATTATTATTAGTAATGGTGACTTTAACTTGAATATGTTTTCTTTGATTATACGAATGGTGCTCATTTTCTTTCTTCCGTTTTCATAATGCCAGTTGTTCTTCAAGATATTTTTGTGAATTTAATGTATGGATAAAAACTATTATTCTTATTCGCTTTTAGTAGCGAAATGTGTTTTTTTTTCTTAGTGATGACAATGACTCGCACGCGTTAACAAGACTAAAAAAAGAAAAATATGAGAATTTCTTTGACGATTACTTTTCCTATACACATTAAATAGACATCGGTTCTGTAGGGTCTTTGTTTTCAATGCATTTTTATTATCGAATATTCGATTATCATCATACAAATGATGGGACACATATGAAGAAGAAGAAAAATTTGCTACTTGTATGGGTATAACATTGACGACTGTGATGTCACCATGCTTCAGGACATATCAAAAGAAATAAAAGAAGGAACACTTTTTCGGAAAGCATTTTCTAGCTAGATGAGTATTAGCATATATATATATATATATACTCTTTAGTATGAATATGCATTAGAAAAATCAATTTCATAATGTACTTGTCTGATCTACAGTCATTTGCTTCCTAATGAGTAAATTGGGCGAGTGAAAAGATTTATTTTTTCCCGTTATTTACACGGTTTATGTTTACCAAATAGGCCAAACTAACAAATGGAAAAAAATCTTCTTTCAAGTCCTATGCCCTTAAAGTTTATTAGAAATTTCATGTATAGGAAACGTTTCTCTTTCGGCAAACTTGTAGTAAGATTTTTTTCAACGCAATGACGTTATTTACGATTCTATTGGACCTTAGGTTAGACTTATTGATCTAATTGAGTATATTCATTGTACTGTTCAGGCCCTGAAAGCTTCATGATGGCGAACAACAATAGCAATCATCTTGATTGAGAAGAAAACAAAAGCATGAAAATCGAATTGAGCCTCACTCAAATTCAGTAATCATTATTAAATATGAATATTATCGATAAAAATACGGCTGAATACATTTGAATCATGGGAAATAAATGGTTTAATATATAATAAGTTGTTTTTCAGAAGAAAAAGAAGCATACGGGCAATTTTCCTACTCCTACTCTTAGTGGTACATGCGGTATGGTTTAATCAACAAAAATTTTGAACTAAATTTCTTACTCATTTTAGATTCCCTAAAGACATTTTTGTGAACTGACTAGCTTATCACTGTCTCTCCTGACATTGACTAGCTATTTAAGTTCACAGGCTTCTTTTATTTTATTTTTTAAAGTGTAAAAGTAATTTTCAGGCTTTTGCTTTAGTTGTTCAACTGTAAATCTTAATATGACGTGTTAACTGTTACAAGTCCACATGTTAACAATGAAAAACTAAAAAAAAAGGAATCTATTTTTCGCCGTTTATTCTTTGTCGAGCCATTAGATGTTGTCAGAATATCACTAGAAACAATTTATTTATAATAAAAATAACGTCCGAAGACCAAAAAATGTTACAACCATCGTTGTCTATTTTCTCAGCAGCCAATTTTCCATAGAATTCAAGAATTACTTGTCAGTTGGCCTGTTCTCTCTTTTTTTCTCTTTCTCCCCCTTTTCTCTCTCTCTCTCTCTCCATATATATATATATAAGGAATCACTTTTTTGAGTGCACGAATGTGCACTGATCTTCAGACTTATTTCCCGCACATTCTCTGCTTGTGTGTTTTTTACTAAGATAAATCTTTATTGGCACTGCATGGTGATGATGAGAGCACGAAAAAATGCGGCGTAGTTGTAAGAGACTTTCCAATATTCATGATCTACCATTCTTTGTCAAGAACAATGAATGTAACGTATCTTTTGTTGTAATTTTGTCAAAAAGAGAATAATAAAGCTGAAAGAAAAAGCGCTGCTTTTCCTTTCCCATTATATATATATATATATATATATATATAATACAGATTTTTTCATGCATACAAAAGAATGATACATTAATATTCTATTCTTTTTTATACTATCGTTTTTGGATTAAAAGCTAGTATCAGGTGTTATTTGTTTATATCTATCATTTATATATTATTAAAAAAAGGCAGAAAAGAGTTCCGTTTTTTTTTATACTCTTGATAATATGTAGCGAACCTTTTATTGAGGCAACATTTTTTTGTTAACTGAGAGAGCATAATAACCGTAGAAGACCTGTCAGAGAGAGAGAGAGAAATAGTTAACTGAATTACATGTTGTCGTGACATACGATTTATTTCTTTTTATCTTAAATGTATTTTGTAGTTCTAACTTGAAGTTAAAGAAAGACGATTGCGAGCAAAAAGAGAAATTTTCCTCGCTTTTATTTCTTCTTCTCATTTCTTTTTCTCCTAAGAAGAGATCTATTACGACATAGCTTGTTAATACTAGGTCAAACGACCATTTGTCTCCATCATTTGTATGCAAACGAGCCGATGTACTTCGTTAAACTGTAATTTCTATGATTTACACATACCTATTTTAGTTCATTTTATTTTTCTCGAAAATTAAATTACATTTAAAAACAACCTATGAATACCAATGACGACTGATGTCTCTCAATTGTTCAGCCGAACTAAACAGAATCGATCCAACTACAGTTTCGATCAAATATATTGTGGGCGGATGGCTAACATTGATCTTCTCGATATTTGGTAAAAAAATGAATTAATTTTAATAAAAACAAAATCTCTTGTTTTTTTCTTTTTTCTTTCTCTAATTTAAGGTATTATTACCAATATTTTTACGGTGGTTATTTTGCTTCATCCACGTATGCGAAACAGTTCAACACATGTTTATTTAATGGCATTATCTGTATGCAATGTTTTTCTATTGCTCGGTCTTGTAATTAATTATTCGATTAAGTCCATAGGTAAGCAGATTTTTCTCTCGTGCATATATACCGATAGAATTCATTTAATCACGTTCCATTTAATTCCTTTACAGTCTAGTTCGTTTAGCTAAGTTTTTCTTTTCTCACTTTCTAAGCCAGTTGCATGTAATTCATTAATACCCACCTGAATGGTTGTTTTTATCCGTTTTATCAGTCACGTAATACGTAATCATTCCATAGGGCTTGTGGGAAAAAGCATGAATGGCGATAAAAATCGCCAAAGAAAACTTAACATTTATATACCAGAAATATTATTTTTAAAATATCATCTTCTTCTATTAGCTGGTCAACACAATAGTTTCCTAAAATAAAAAAAATATTTGCTGAAAACGTGTCTGTATCAAGTGCAATGTTCAACACTTGAATAATGAGGAAAAAATCGTATCTATCAGTAATTGATTCCTCATTTTTTTTTCTGCGTTGTAAAAATAAATCTATCTGACTTGTTCTATCTGCATCATTTCTTTTTTATACTACTTATGAAACCTTGGGGGAGAAAATGTTGTTGTCGGCATTTTACTTGTAATCTGGTTGTGAACTTAGTTTTTTATTACAATACTTCTCATGAGAAGTTTTAATAGCAGGGCGTTCTCGAGTTCGCTAATGATTAATTAGAATAGTGCGCAAAGTGTTCGACATAAACGCTCTTTTGTTTTGTTTTTTACGACCATGAAAACGATATGCTTTTAAATAATTTATGATCACAATTAAAGAATCAAATTACCATTTGATTTGTATGCAACTAGAAAATGTCACTGTTTTTGTTGTTGTTGTTGTTGTTGCGTACTTGATTATGATTGTGCCAACAAAAAATGCATCATAAATCGAAGATAAGAAAAAAAATTATGACTTTTTTTAGCTTCATACCCGGAATTGTTAGCTTATCTATATCAGCCAGATACAAGAAATCGAAATGCTTTATTAGCCAATAGTTACGAACAATTCTATGCACGTGCTGCACCCTTTACAACACCATTACTTTCTATGCTACTACTATGTAGTACTTATTTAACAGTACTGCTTAGTGGAGATCGATATTTTCTCATATGTTGGCCATTATTAGCTGAAAAAATACGTAGTCGTAAAACATCATTGCGTTTAGTTTTACTTTTGATTATCATTGTTAATATTTATATATTACCACATTGGTTTGAATACCGTACAGAAACACGAGCAATAAAATTCTATTTATCATCAACAAATTCTACGGTAAATTATAGTTCATCTTATAAACTAGTTGAATTAGCATATGCAAGTCTTGGGTCAAATACAATTTATTTATCAATCTATCGCTTTTATTTAAATGTTCCAATAACATTTGTTATTCCATTTACTCTGTTAACTTTATGCAATGGCAGTATGATTCATCAATTGTTATTAATTAAAAGGAAAAAAAAGCGTTTAGGCCAACGTATGAAAGCAGATATTCGTATAACAATAATGTTAATTGTTATTGTTTTAACATTTATGTTATGCCGTTCAATAAATTTATTTGTTAATTTACTTGTTCAACTCTCGCCATGCTTGAATAAAAATTCTTTACAACGTTTTAACACATTTGCGAATTTATTAATTGCATTTAATGGTTTCATTAATTTCTTTTTATTTGCTGCATTCGGTCAACGTTTTCGGGAAATGATTCT
The DNA here is from genome assembly GCA_905331475.1 of Rotaria socialis. Taxonomy (NCBI): domain Eukaryota; kingdom Metazoa; phylum Rotifera; class Eurotatoria; order Philodinida; family Philodinidae; genus Rotaria; species Rotaria socialis. The sequence goes on from CAJNYU010000338.1 coordinate 26,511, forward strand.
CTATATGGTTTGTCGACGTGGACAATATTCGTTTAGAACCAATTATGAAGGTGCAAGCGTACAACGTTGTGGTCCGACAGCTGCAATGCCGTCAACGGATCATCTTCGACAGAGATCAAATCATTTACCAACCACTGAAATTGATCCTTGGGGAGCTATAGCACGTCGACGTTCATCCGCAACTATGACTACTTCATATAATTCATTGAATAATCAAGCAAAACTACGAACACCGACAACAATGAGAGGTCCGCATTTACACATTCCAATATGTTTAAAGGAAACACAAAATTCATCGATGAAAATAACATCATCACCTTTTATGAACTCATCTAATCAACAATTGTTAGCAGATACTCGTTCACTGACCGAATTGAATAATAATCACGAAGGTAATTCTAGTCTAATTTGTATTGAAGTAGAAAAACTAGATGATCAAACGCAAACAACAAGTGCCCTTCATGTTACATGTGTTTAATCAGTTTTTTTTTGTCTTTTACACTGTCGTCTCATTTTTTTATCAACATTATTTTTGTTACAAAAAATATATCAACGACAGTATTTTACATGGAAATTCTTGCATGCAGTCAAAGAAAATATCAATTGAGAATGTCAATAGATAATCATTTGATGTAATAGAAGAAACCATCTACCGTTGTTTTACGCAAGAATAATTCGAATGATTATTTTCCCTCTTAATGTCAACAACATTCACGGCTCAAGACTTAAGATGCTTTTAGTATTCTGAATGGGATTTCCTTAAAAAAGATTTAATCACAAGCGGATTTAAATAAGGTAGAACGACATAAAAATGTCGGATTTTATGACTTGTCGTGCGCGCAATTACTTGAAGTATTTAATCTTGATGAATAAAATCTAAATTTAAAACTTCAATAGCGCGACTCTCAGTTTGCTTCGTATTTGATATTAGAGTCAACGCTATGTACGCGGTGCACAGAAAAGTATCAGCTTTGCATTACTTTTTTTTATAAAAAAAAGATATTACTCTTGACAATTGACCATGATGATTGAAGAATTCATAAATGAGAAAATGAGATGCTTCTATATTCAATCCGGCAAGCATGTGTAAAGATTCTTTATAATGAATTCGAGGTATTCTTGTATAGAATTGTGGTTCACAATTGTGAAGAACTAAAATTTACGGTGGTCTTATTTCACAAATAATCTGTAATATTAGTAGCTACTCGTTTTTTTACCTGCGCAATCTTTTCTAAGACATCCAATGCAATTTCTTTCATTCTCAAGTAAAGAAAAGTCATAGTTTTTGTAGATTTATTGCATGAATCTGATCCTACATTTTACATCATTCAATCGTTAAACAACAAAAATCATACAATTTAATGCAAGACACTGTTTAACTAATGAAAGACGTGTCGTTTTTTCGTTTTTCATTTAGAATGAAACTGAAAACATCCATAAAGTCAACACTAACTATTTTGACTAGGGTCCCCGGACGTATTTTTCACGATCATATGGCTTTGATTCCTTTTTTTCTGCATATCGTTCAGCAACTTTTCGATCACTAAATTAATATAAAACATAAGAATGAATAATCTCTAGAGAAATCAATTTAAAGTCTTACGGAATATATTTAAATGCTTCTACCCAAGATCCAGTATGTTTTAAAGTCATTAAAATATTGTACACTTGATCTATTGTTAATGACTTGCCACTACCACTGCCAAATCTAAGACAAAAAAAAACAATGCTAAATAGAATATCTTCTCATTTAAATTTAATTGAAAAATTACTTGACATATCGATCAATAGGAAAGTGCTGATGTTTTACATTATCACGTTTTGCCTTACCGAATGTCAACGGTTTTTTACCAGCTATTAATAAAAAAAAAGTCAGTGATGTGAATTATTGTTGAATAATTCTAACTATTTAACATTCAATAATCACGAATCAACTAATCTAAAGTACTAACTGTCAACTCGATTTTGTATGACTTGACCGGAAGATATTCTTCTAATCATACAAGGCACTGCTTTCTAGGGAGCGAAGCCAATTATTGGGATAGGTCGTGAATTCTGACCTCATTATGAATTCAGTCGATTTACATCTTTGTTGATGCCAAAAATAGATTATAGAGTTTTAGTCATCAGCAATTTAACACTTAACTGCCTAGCAAGCAATGATATGTGACAGCGCGAGAAAATATGCAATACTGAAGTTGACAAGTATATATAATAGAGGTAATTTTTGTTATTTATATTCTAGAAGCGATCTCTAGATTTTAATTGGCAATTATGATGAGCTAGATAATATCGTTTTCCTGTTCTCGGAAGTATTTCGACTGCTTGTATTAAAATCAAGCTAGAGACAATTCCTATTGAATTTACTTTCCGGAATGTCTCATTGAATTTAGCCGATCGACAATGCCTACGGAGATAATAATTTACAGTTGAAGACTGTCATCAATAGTGTTGGCCTCGATCAAAAAATCCATTATTTCCTCTTAGCCTTTATTTGCATATATTTGTGTGGTTTTTACGTCGCAAAACAGAATGTATTTTATTATTCTACGTTATTCGAAAGCATTTTGTCCACAGTGAAATTTTTATTCTTTCGGACCAAAGTTTTCACTAAAGATAAGTACATAATAAAATATTGCTTTGATACTGTTCTCACAATATCCTCGAGACCAAACTTATTAATCAAGGAAACGGCCTTGAGCTGTAGATATGACTATCAATAAAAGATCCTTGACAAATCAAAACCAGTGATAGATTAAGATAAAACGATTCCGCTTTAAATTTTCACAGCACAGGAGAACGCATCCGTTTATCTTCAGACCCTGTCGAATCGTTAACAGTTATTTTCCGAACTGTTGGAACAAAGAAGTCTGACAAATTTACATAAGCAAAACGTTAGTCTGTTATATTCTCGTTAAAAATAGAAAATAGAAAAATGTTTATATCAAATTACACCTGATGAATACTTGCTGCTTGTATTGTCGCCTAAACAAGTAAAGTATAAATATGATTTCGTTGAAGCTCTGCTTCAAACTATTATGCTAGGTCCGAGTAATTAATAAGTATAGCTAGGCTTTGAATGGAACACAGAAAAAATGAATCGCTACTAAACTCAATTGTACAGTCTTCCTTGAGGAAAAAACGGAAAATGCCTACTACGATCAGCGATTCCACCAATAATATAAATAGCTTCATGGTCGAATGATGTCATTTCAAAATTCGAATCCGGTGATAGATAAATAAGTTTATCATGTGGAAATAAATCTAAATAACTTGATTCTGTAACTTCGAAACACATATTTTCTAACGATGCACGACGACTGAATTCTGTTTGCAATCGTCCATGGGGCGTTAGATTAGTTAAATAAACAAATGACGGCGAATGGTAACGAGTTATATCAGCAAATATATATTGAATTTGATCAACTAAATTTGATAAATAATACTCGTGCGCATGATCTTGCTCAAAACCACAATCAATAACAAGCATTTCACCGAGTCGCGCTGGTGCAAACATTAATTGTTCGCGGATATATTTTTCAGTGTGCCGTCCTGTATGACGAAACATTGATGAATAACCGGGATAATTTGTTGGCGGTCTTCCTTCCGAAAGCAATGCTGCACGACGTTTGGCAGATTCAGCACGGCGAATATCATTCAAAGCAACTGTTGCCGCACGATGTTTACGATTAAGTTCACGGAGGAAAAGATATCTATTCACAAAAGAGAAACGTAAATTATTTTAAAATCATTTTTAGCTTCACAATAATAAAAACGATTTGAATTTTCAAGACGTGCTTTAGCTCATATGTTGTTTTTATGTAGAAAGAAAAGTATGCCTTGAGAGATTTGAATTAGAAAAGTTAAATTACTTTTTGCATACTCAACGACTGCTACATTTCAAGTCTTCTTTGAATCGATCATCGTTGAATAAGACCAGGAAATGATATAAAACGTATATTATCTATTGAGTTCCGTTCAATAGGCAAAGGGTATTGTGTTTGAATATTTTTAACGTATCCGGAAAAACAATCATTATTATTTTTTTCGTCGATATTACTCCTAGAACGGTTGTTTTTATGCTAGAAAATTACTTCATCAATCCTACATTTATATACTAATGAATTCTATTTCGTTAAACAAATAAATTCGATTGTATCTTATCTTATTTAAAACAGCCATCCAACCGTTTCATATATATAAGCTAGCTTGCTACACTTTATATGTGAATGAGTCGAGTCCATAGTGACCTGTCTCGCTTACACTTAGCCTTTTTTTACATTGTACCGAGTCGAGTTAACAGCAAGTTGCAAACAATCTGAAGTCGACTATATATAAGAGAAGCAGAGAGTATAATCTACAGTCAAATGTCGTTCAATTTCATATTCTTGACTAAGGATAATTCTCAATGGCATTGAATTAATGCCGTTGTTTTTGGTCAATACGATATGATTTCGAATCTAAAATTTAGTCTTTAACCACGTATGTAATTTACACCGATAACAAACATGTGTTTCTTGAGAGTACTCAATTTTTGTGTTCTCACAAGGTAAACTACAGTTTCAAGTCCGAATACTTGTAATCTTATCTTAGTCTTTGTTAGATTCTACTCACAAAACATAAAATGAAATTAAACGACACTCGAAATGCTGCATTGATCGATTCAAAAAGTTCCGAGAAAAACAATTGTCCATCATGATAAAAGTCTCACCCGTATAACTTTTTTCGAGATTCAGTTGAAGGTAATTTTAATAGTTCAATCCATCGTTCGTCGGGTATAATTTCTGGTACACGATCACCACTTTCTCTCAATGTTTGAATTTCTAGAAAAAAAATTAAAAATACAAAATCTCATTGAACATTTCTATATTCTAACCTATTTCAATAACACTTCGTCTTTGTTCTTCACTAAGATCTGAAAAATTTTTTCGATCTCTTAAATAACTCCATAGCCATTCATTCTGATTAGAAGTATCCGTTGCTGATTTTTGATCATTGGAAGTCGAATTAAGATTGTTTTCATGAATTTTTATTGATGGTGACCGTGAAGCATCTGATGCGAAACACCGGGAACATGATAATTGAAAGGAATGTTGATATTTTTGTAATCCAGATAGGAAAATACGCGATACAAACATAATTGCATAGAATTTCATGAAAAAATTCTCAATTCCATAGATTACTACGATCTACTGATTGTATCGAATCCAATTTTATGTTGATAGAGGTCGCGTGCTGACGAACATCGACTGTACAATAAAATAGAAATCTGAATCATAGCAACGCAAGTTTGAATTAAATTCAATCAATCGTAAAATAGAAAATTTTCTCAATATGTTATTTAAATGTAAAAAAAGAAAATAGCAAGGCCTGCTTTTTTTCATAGGAAAGAAAACTAACAAAATTAACCTTTATTCACAGCGAATAAAACAGGATTAAGTGATAACACGATCGCCCCCGGGCGTTCTTAACACTATTTGACAATTCATAATGATAGCGGAAGTGTGCAAATTTCACTAATTTTCATCTGGTCTACAATTGTAAATAAGTAAATCGATTTTTATCTTTATGTAACTCATTATCGGTTATGACAAAACTTAATGTTCACATCAACAAATTGAATCAATCCTCCGCTCCGTCTTTTTTTTTTTTTCTTCAAGAAATGTCCCATTAAACAAAACACGAACAATTGAAATAATATTTTCTTTTTCTATCGGTTCATGATAACATTGTTAGAAGCACGATTATTTTTCATTTATCAATAGCAGATGTCTAGAAACAGAGATAAATAACACGGTTCATTTACGATTAAAACCAATCAGATAAACATATCTATGTAAAACATTGATGGCGCCTTCTTTTGTCATATAAATATATATATATATATATGTATAAACAAGTCCTTACAATTTTTAATATTGAACAATTCTACATGCGCAATAGTATGTGATGCAATTGACGGTTTACATCAGCAAGCAGGCTGTGATATGACTTCGATTTTATCTCAACATTTCACAGACTGTTTACTGATAGGAACCGCCATACACATATTTCCATTTGGTCGTAAAATGCAAAAATGAAGACATAAGAAAAAATTAATGTACTGAAATAGAAAAACGATAATATATATATATATATATATACATATACATAGAAAAAGAAAAAGAAAAAGAGAAATGACTTTTTAACAATGAATCATAATAGGTTTTGCCTTGATTGGCATGATAAATGTTCGTTTCATGTCAACAAAGCAAGACTGTGATATGAATTTCAGTTTTCACATAGCACAATCTCTTTGCTGACACAAATTAAAATGAATACGAAAGATTGATAGAGAGAGAGAGAGAGAGAGACGCTGAGAAATGAATTTTCAACTGTTAGAATCATAAATGTACGGATAGAGCAAGTGTGAACATTTATAGAATTCAAAAGGACTTTTTCTCTAATCAGCGTCATTTTTCATACGCTAATGATTAATGTTGTATGACAAACATGCTCGGCTAGGTGTATTGTTGTTTCTATGTCTGTATTATGCTTTTTTTTGGTTAATATCGAAACAAAAGAAACAATTTTGGATACTCAGCTCTTTTCTCATAGTAAATCGTGCACCACAAAATTTGATTATATATATTCACGTTCAATATCTTTTATTTATTTCTAATATTTTAATTCCAAACTTCTCCAAGTAGCCAAATAATATATAATCGAATAATGCTAACATAGATCTCTAGTATTTGAACAATAATCAACAAAAGTGAATTATTAGTTGTAATAGAAAACCTTTTTACTTTGATTAATTGAGTTTTTTTTTTTGTTTAATCAAACCGCACTTGAAAAAAGACAATAAATAGACTTACTCTTTGATAACAAAAAAAAATATCATCGTCAAGATACAGATTTGCCATTCTTATTCGTGTTCGTTGCCACTACTGCAACTATTCTTATTGCTGCTGCTGCTGCTGCTGCTGCTGCTCGTCGAGATAGAGGCAAACTGAATGATGTGATGATGCGCTCGCAGCGTCGATTGCAATGCAGTGCTGTCTTTCTTTCTCGCTCTCTCTGTTTCTCTCGCTCTGTCTCTCTCTCTTTCGCTCGCTCGCTCCCTCTCCCAATCGCCGATCTTTTGTTCTCACTCGATACAAAAATAGATAGATGCAGAGCATGTCTCTATGCCAGTTTTTCTCTTATTTTTTTTCTTTCTTCTCTTTTTCATGTTATTATTGACCTATTCGCAGTCGGCACACGACGAAGAAAAAATGGGGTGGACTAGGAAAGGAAGAGAACGCTTACCAGTTTAGTATTAATAATATACGGAGTCGTGTGTTTGGTCGAATTTGTTTTTATACATGTTTGAGAAAAGAAATAGATAAATGGATAGAAAGAAAGAAGAGTGCAGCAATAGTATGTCTGCGTGTTTGTACACGCACATACTTCTTGTTTTCACATATTCGTCTTCTTTTTTCTTCTTCTTCTTCTTCTTCTTCTCTTCTTCTTCCATCACTTGATGCCTATAACATTTGTGCCCGAAACAAGACGCCAGTTTCGACGACCGACCATAGATCCAAATAGAAAAGAAAGGAAAAAAAGAGAAAAAAATAATCGAATTTTCTTTTTCTCCCTTGATACCATCGGTCGTACCACCACATTATAACAAGAAAAGGCGGCGTTAATATTAGATATTAAAAGAAAGGAAAAGAGAAAAAGAGCAACAGGCAACAGCAGTAAGAACAGCAGCAGTATAACTACTCAGTATTTTGACAAGGGAATTGGGCTGAAGGTTGGTTGTAGTATGCCAAGAGCGCGTTGGTAGAATGAAGCTATTAAGGAAAAACACGCTATATATATATATATATATATAGGAATGTTGCTGTATGCATGCGTTGGTGTTTGATGCATGTTCTGTTACTATCATCCACTTTTCTGAAATATGATGATGACGTCAGAAAGCTCGTATTCTGTAGACGAGAAACTAACTAACTGGCTTATTCATCTACTACCAACCATCATCGACACTCACGACATTTTCGAAAAGTCCGTCGGAAAGGAAAAGAAGGAGAGAAGAAAAGAGTTTTACCAATGTAAGAAACAACGACGATGCTGCTGCTGCTGCTATTGATAACGTAGGAAAAAAATTGGTGGTATCGTGCCATGGCGTGCCTACGCCTACGCACGCTCACTCTCTCAATGTTTCATTGCGTTGAGTGAGCCAAACAGTCAACATGATTGTGTCTATCAGCACTATAAACATGAAACAATGCGTGATGATGAACGAATCGAATTGTAAATTTTCTACATATGTTCTCATTTTTTTATATTCTGTAATGAAATTCCATAAAAGATATTTCTATTAATAAGAAAAAAATTCCGCAAATATTTGTATAGAACTATTCGACTAGGATTCTCTATTCGAAGCGTATGATACAAAAGTCAATTAGTTTGGCTTGATCATAAATTTTCTTGATTAATCATTCTACTATCTAGAAAAGGATAGATTTCTGATGCGTGCTAAATAATTAAAAAGACTAATCTTGCTCTCTCCAGCTTGATGTCGGATGTCGAAAGGCAAAAAAAAGAGAGAGCGAACGAGTCTGTTCTAAATCAACTGCACACACGAGAAAAATAGAAAATCAAATTATACAAAGTTTGTCACGCATCATCTGCCGAGCATTCATTTCCGGCTTTCTATTCACTTGAATAGATATCGGCACACCTAAGTTAATTCAAAGAAGAGGAGAATTATGAATTTTTGTAAGTTTGCATTTATATTGAAAATCTTTTTTCTTCTTCTTCTTCTTCTTCTTACGTTTCCATGAGCAATCCGGATAGTCAAAAAGAGAAACTGATTTCCGATATATTATACCTACGCTTGATTAAACTTGAATATTTTACAAAAACAAGAGAATCTTTTTTTGACATCGAATTTATTCATCGATCACGAACTGTGCCTAGATAAATAAGCATATGCGTGTCAGATAGAATGTTAAAGTAAGTTGATCTCTGTGTAAAGTTCAGTCTCTGTTTACAGTTCACTGCTAGTTGACAACGACTACGATTGCAATGAAGGCAACAAAAAGAAGAAGAAATCTATAACGGAAATACGACACAATCATAGTGTGACAATTGATTCTTTTCTTTTATTCTCTAATCCGATGATCAATAATACACAATGACAGATGAAGGTGAGAAGAACACGCCCGTTTTATTTTTGCTTCTAATGCTCACCACTGCTATCAAGTCGAAGCATTTAAAAACACGCATCGGTTAATAACCTAAAACCAAAAACAATCAAGCGGTTGATAAATGATCTCTATACGTCAAACGCATTGTTTTAATCTTACAAGAAAAATAGAAACAAAGATTATAAGTGTGCATCGAAATGTTCTATATAGCACTTTTTGTCAAGTGATGTACTTTGTTAGAAAAATAAAGATATGTTGCCTCTGACTTCAAATACATTATTTTTTGTATCCTTTGATGAAAAGAAAAATATGGTGCGAGTGAAGAGATGATTGTAACACTTACAAACAAGCTCATACTTCGCACAACTACTCTTACGATTTTGATGTACTTTTATGAAGAATTTTTTTTTGTTCTATCTGTTATTATGGAGAAATTTAATCACAGAAATCCGGACATTTGTTTTTAGCGATATTACAAATGCATAGCTATCTTTTTACTTTGACACATCTATTAAGATGTTCACATGAGAAGATTGCAATTATCGTCTGGCTCGAGTGGGACCACACAGACTTGATTAAATTTGACATCGCGAGGGCATCGCCACTATTCATCAGGCAAAAAAATTGTTTTTTTCTTCTAGTTGAGCTTCGAGTGTGAATAGATCATTTCGTTAACCTACTGTTACTTGCCAATTCTTTTGTAAAACTATCGAATATTGATCGTGGTCTTTTTTTGAAAATTTTAATGACAATAGAATTGAATAAAAGATTGCTGTTGAACGATTGTCATGGAATACAAACAAGCTTACACATCTGTTTGATTGAGGAAAAAAAACTTTTAAAGATGGCGTTAGGTCGAACATTTAAAATGTCATTTTTGATATTCTCTGAAGTATCATAAAATTCTTTGCTCTGCTGCTTAAGACTTCATATCAAAACACATTGGTTGTAAACGTGAGAAGTGTTTTGTATGGCGAATGATTATATTCAATTTAAAAATACATATTTGTGAAATTCAAAGAAATCATTCTTTTTTAACATAGTATTTTCAAGGAACTATGTTTTCAGTGTAATAAACTTGCAGAATTTTTCATAATTCCAACGTTGAAATTCATTTTCTCTATTTAATTCGTGTTTACAGAGTGCAAGTCTCTAATGGAAATTTTCAGCAGCGTTCTTTTCCACATTGTAAAGTTATCTAAAGCGCAAAATAAGATTTTTCGTTAGCTAAGAAACACATTCTTAACAACTTGCCGGATTAATCTGTGCTTGCATACAACAAGAAACCAGATAGTAGCTTTCATGTTCAAAAATTTAGATAAGCCGTGTAATACTCATCAAACTAATAGTCTTATGTTAAAGTTCGTAGGAAAAGTAAATATCACCATCGATATTAATATCTTTTTTTTTATTCATTTGTCTTCGTAATCAGTTTTCATATTAGATTGACTTGAAATGGTAAACGCATTTTATTCCCTATGATTTTTATCGCTGTAGATAAATCGACGGACATGAAAAATTACTTTGTCCAAAAACAAGAAATTCTTTTGATTGTGAGCGTCTTATCGCAATTGTTTTTATCCTTTAGTTTATCAAATTCGATTTTTCTTATCTTATTCTGCAAGATTTTTTTAAGCGATTAAAAACATATCTGCCCCACTCGCATTTAATCACTAGAAATTTAAATTCTTATAAGCAGCAAATAGGCCGATATATTCTATAGAAATTCAACGCACGAACTTCCAATTTTGATAAACTGTGAGATGTTTTGTTAAAAAGCAAAAACTGAATTTTCTGGTAAAATCATATTACAATCAAGTAAAAGAACGACATCGATGCTTACTTCTTCGAAGAATTTTCGCGATATTATTTGGCAATAAAACTAGGCGCAAATAAAGTTTTGTCGCATGAAATATCTGACTCTTAAATCAAGAACATTAGTAGTAAATAACTTTTGAATCAACAGAAAAATTCCTGATGTTACTATACTTGACTTATGAGGAAAATATTGCTTTCATCCTTATCATGTTTTATTTATGTAACTTACACAGTAAAGGAGAGTATTTTGTCAAGTAAACATGGATACAAGTTAGTAAAAAGAATAAGCTATTGCGTACTCAAAAAGTGAGTACACTCTAGAATCGGTCAGTGTGTCCGGCCGACTGCCTGTAGGCGCGATAACTTTCGAAAGGAGAGTCAGATCGTGATGAAATTTTCCACACAGTTCAATCTCATGAATATCTCGGTCGAGTTCGAAGATGAGAAGCGTCCCTCAAGAAATGGCTGAGTTATCGAAAAAATTGTCATTTTTGATCAGACCATTCCTGAGGGGGAGTACAGGGATTTTTCAAAAAAAACTTTTTTCTCAGAATTATTCACAACATATATAAATCGTCTCGGTTTTTAACGCTGATTCCGAATCTGATATTAGTTTTGAACTAAATCGTAGCTTTTTAACGAAACATCGCCTGAAAACGTCTTAAAATGCACAAAACTGCATCCAGAAATCAAATTGCCTAGTTTCTCATGATAATTTTGGTGCTCAGACATTCTAGAATGGCTCATATGTCCCATGCACTTTTTGCCGTGTGCATAACTCTCGGACGAAATTCGAAGATTCCACATTCATTTGGTTCACTTCCATTTTTGTTTTTGTTACGATCTGAAGAAAACTATATTGCCAACAGAACTCTAAAAAATCAATGTAATATATATCCTTGCCCTACAAATTTTAATTCAAATATTCTAATGAAAGCATCATTAACGTTGCTGTCGCTTTACTAAAACTACAGCGGTAATATCTAGATGGAGGTTTTCTCCTTGAATTTTATTGTCGAAACGTGACGAAATATGCGACTGTTTCTTTTTCTCATCAAGCATAAGCGTTAGAGAGAAAAGAACAGTTTCTTTTTTTGTATTTTGTTTGCACGCTGCATTCTCATTGCTTTCTTTTTGTGTTTTTGTTGTATTGCTTGCAACATTAAAAATATAATATATACGTACGTTGATCTTATATAAAATATGGCTGAGTCATCACCTTCATCTGAAGAGCTTTGTGTCGCTTGTTCGTCCCAACCGTTTGATTTAACTTGTAGTTGCGGAGGTAAATTCGATTTTTTCTGTATTAATATACATGTCGAAGAAATTCGTCTGGAATTTGAATTCATTCAATCTGAAACTGGCCAGAAATTACTCGAACTTGAACAGGCAGCAGAAAACAATGATTGCGCTGAGAAGAGAACTATGGTCGAAAACTGGGTAAGTATAAACTTGTAATTAATTGATAAACTATGTTGATTAGAAATAATGTGTTTAGTTTTAATGAAAAATTATCGAGATAAGATTTTTGTTTTTAGTGAATAAAATTCAAAATTTTTCCTTTGACAAATTCGAAAAGATAAAATTTTAAATATTAAGTCAAATACATTCTCTAGATATTTTTGCTTGAACTCTCTTTCGCTGAAAGATACGAAACACTTGAGCGGTTAATATAAAAATAACATACTTCAAAACTCAACTAGAGCATTGAATATGCTATTTGCAAAAAAGATCACATTCCAGTGAGGATATGTTTAACGATGATTTAATGGAGATATCTAATTCAATCAAAGCTCTACTATTATCTATTTATTCTGTATAGAGACAAAAACGTTTGAAGGATATAAACAGTTTAGCTGACGATGCTCTGAGTGAAATCGAACGTCGAGAAAATACGTATGAGGATGTTGCAACACTTCGTACTCAATACAATTCGTTGAGTCAAAATATGGGCCGAGTTGTTCATCAACAACTACATTCAATGTATTCATTACAACAAAAAACAAAAGAAAAAACTGATCAACTAGAAAAACTGCCTGCACCTATTCAAGATGATATTGCTTTAGATAGCAAACTTAAAAAGAAACTAAATCCAACCATCTTTGGTCAAAATTCAACAACAACAACAAACACAGCAGAATCAGCGGTTGTTACATCTGCTACTGATGAGGGTAATAATATATTGGTTAATACGGAACAGAGTGGCTTTAATTTGATGACAAATGTAAATACAAATAGTCCTGATCAGTCTACAAATGTTGGACACATTATTCTTGCTCCGCCAAGAACTATCAACCCTCCTCCAGCAGCACAGGCTGAAGACAAGACCGAATCTCCACAACAAGATAATTTTAATCAAGGTTTAACATCAAATATTGAACTGGAAAATCCAATAATTATACCTACACATAATGATACATTTGCCGGCACTCTATGTTGTCATGACAGTCAATTGCTTTATAATAATTATAATCCTAGAAATGGAACTTGCCATTTAATACTGGTACCCGATGTAGAACAGCCAACATCACGGCAAACAATTCCGTGGGCCGATCCCGATGCAAGTATCGGTGGTGGTGATAACAATTGGATACAAGATATAACATATTCAGCTACGCTCAAGGGTTATTTGCTGCTGAATTGTTCACGTTTACGATTTCTCCGTAATAATAGAAATGTATTAGAAGAATTTTATCAATTTCCTGATCGTAGTATGAAGCGTGTTACATGCGATGATAAATATATTTATGTATTATCAGTAGGTGGCGCTACGAATCCCTATGGCGATGAGATTATCCTACTAAACTACGATAAAGAAGAAAAAGCATGCAAATCATTTCGTGATATTATATCGGGCGGAAGAAATGATGCCACGACATCAACTATTGGAGAAATAAGTGATTTTGCTGTAAATAATCATGGTCAAATAATGTTAGCTTATCGTTTGAAACATCGTAAACAAGTCCGACTTTGCATATTCAATCTTCTCAACGGTGGAAACACTTGGACGATCGTTAAGCAACTATTACTCAACGAATGTTGGGACGAAGAAAAATTGTTTACACCCAGAATGGAATGGTGTGAAAAATTTCGTCTTTTTGTTGTTGTTGAATACATAACCAGCCATTTGATAATGCTGGATGAGTCCGGTCAAGTTAAAGGCGAATCCAGTTTTACGAGTGTTCAAAATGCAGAGGAAACCCCATTGAATATAAGCATTTCTAACAATGATTGGATTTGCGCACGATATGTATCATCGATTAATATTCATCGATTGAGCGGCGATAGATTTTGACACATTTGAGTATATTTTTTATTCTTTGACCTCATTTGTTTACATTGAAATGTGTGACACCAAAGATATCTTGCATTTTGATTTATTTCAATTGAGAGTTTTCATTAATTAGCAATTAGTTTTCCTTTTTACTACAATGATGAAATTACCACTTTGTTCTTATCTTTAAGACAATATTCTTCTACATAGACTGTAAAAATATATTATAATGAATAAATATTTGAGTCTTTTCATATTTTTCTTAGTAGAAAATATTAATCAGAAAAAATTTTATTCCTTATAAATATGAGATTTCTTTTAATAATCAAAATCGGGTGTTCAGTTCTTGAGGGAGATGTGCTAATCAATGAATAATTAATGATTTGTTTCGTTTTCAGTTCTTGTCAAGATCCATCGAATCTGATACCTCTCCCTACAAAAATCTATTGGTTTGAGGCGTTATTGAAATCTTCACGGTCAATCTTTTTCTATTATTCTAAAACTAATCTGAACTGAAGAGAAGAAACTTATAATGTTGTATTACACATGAATGACTAGCACTGTTCTCGAATCATTAAAACAAGGCTTAAGAAAAAATTTGTTGTGAAAATCTTCAACATGTTGACACTGAATATTGAAAACACATGATCAGACAATCTTTCACACCCAACAACAAATATTCGTACAGGTGTCATATTACAACCTGAAGGATTTAACATGACCTCAATTAGTACCTTTCATGCAAAAAAAGTGTCATTTACTGAGGTTAATGGTTGCTTCGAGCAGCCCAGACATACTACTCAAGGAATTTTGATCGTCATATGATCAATTGTTCTGCATGAAAGGTGAAGGGACTATCATTATGTAGCGTCAAAACTTACAGCAACGTTATTACATCAAGCCAAAAACCTTAAAAAGCACTGTTCATCATATCAATAAATAAGTCGATTCAACTTAAAATGGTTTGTATACGAGGCACATTTTGGATTCTCTCAAGATCCACTTTTTTCATTCAAACATCTATCGTCTGCGTGCTATTTTATTTCAAGATCGCCAATGATATCAACAACATAGTCCAACTAAGTCTATATGTAGTTTACTTTTCTTCTTATTTTCCATCTCTTTCGCTCCCTTGATAACCCTGTTGTTGAGTAAATGATTAAAAATATTGTACCTTTTTGTTTATCAAAATCCCAGAAAAGAAAACAAACATAACATTTGATAAAAAGTCAATAAGCCAAAAATCTTCAACACACACCGTAATCACCAGCAGCGTGTATCAATCAAGTAACCTAGGCTACAATAAAGAGAATATCCTCGGAATTTAGAATAACTTGGAAACAAAAGACATGACATATAAGTAATGAATATAACCTAGACAAGCGCACATGATAGTATAGAAATGAAAAACAATAACAAAAAAAACAGAAACAAAACAAATTGTTCAACGTTTTTATTTTTTGTATCCATTATCGCCGAATAATTAAGCTTTTTTCTCTCTAGAAGACAAGTGATTTTAGTTTACTGAACAAAAAACACTACTTGATGCAACTCACCGTCGAGCAGCTAATGTGGCTAATAATCGATGGCCAAATAAAAATAATGGAATTGAAACTAGAGCCAAATAGCGCATTGTTTGAAACATATCCAAATATTTCCAATAGAAATACATCAAAGCGAAAACAGCTGAAAATTTTCAAACGTTCGATCATAAATATTTCTAATTTAACTATTAAAATTACCTCCATGAGAAATATGAAAACCTAATGGACTAAGTCCTAATGGCAAACCAGAGAAGTTAGCACCAATGGTGAACCACTAAAAATGAAACAAGATGTAAATTATAATAGAATAAAAGGATTTCTTACTAAAATTAAAAGAATTAATAATGGTAATGCAGTTAAAGCACTAAAGACAAGTGAAACAGTGGCTGGTGGTCGTTTTTCGTCTTCACGAAATTGATGAACTATTTCCGGCTTTGCAGAATATAAATTAAGATGATCAGTATCTGGTACATTGTCTTCATGAAACGACAATTGAAGATTGTCAGTTAATTTCCATGAAAATCCTGTTTGCAGTGAAGCATCACCAACAAGTAAAGCAACTTCGTAGGCACCTGATTGGTGAAGAAAATCATTTGCATTTGTTGTTAAATCCTACACACAATAAAAAAATAAAAAAACAGATGTACTAATTAGATCTAGGGATTAGTATCGAAGCGAAGGCCGTAAGCATTTTTTCGCAAAAATTTCCGCAATTGAAATCTGATCGTAGAAAAATTTATTGTTGATCAACACAGAATAGGTAATTTGATAAAAATTTATTCCATGCGGCTATTTCTCTACGACGGGTCTCCTAAGATAAGACAGTCTATGGTCTGAATCTACAACTGCTTTCGAATTCAAAGAACTCAACTCCTTATCTTTCAAAACATTACCATACCACTTCAACTTTGTATTGAGCGTCGGCACCAGTAGCAGCTTCGGCTAAGTAGATAACTTCCTTGTTGGATTTTTTATTAGCTAAACGTAAGAATGCTTGTTGTACACGAAGAAATTCGTCAGTTTGTTTAGCTTTAACTTGGAATTTAACTATCAATTTTTGATGGTAATCAACTTCAACATTGCCTGATAGAGCAGTTGGATAGGTTAATCTATCAAAAACGAAAATGTTATGAAATAAAATAACAATTTAAAATCTTCATTACTTGAACGTTTTCACTTGTGCAGCATTATCGCGATCGGCAACACTTAATTCAGCATTCTCCAGTACGGCTTCCGATGTTACTTTTACATTAATCTAAATAATAACGTTCAAAATGAGCAATTCAAAAAACGATTTATTTTTTCTACGAACGGTATTGTCTGTTAAACCAACAAAGTCTCCATTAGTGCGTGGTGTTAATGTTAAATGAATTGTATAAAATCCGCGAGGAATTTTCTTATCAAAAAATGACAATTCATAGACAGTACTAAATATACGAATAGAATTATAATTCAAAACTTTCTGTTCCTCGCTTTATCAAACATACAAATCACTAGATTTTGATGTCAGTTTTTGTTTTGATACAACAACAACTCCGTCTTCTTTACGTTTAGCTGATTCAGCTGTAACAGTCATTTCGCCAACAGATTGTCCTAAGAGATTTGTAACTGAAACAACTACCGATGGATTTTGGGCATTGACTTCCGATGAACTAAGACGTGAAACAACCACGGCTACTGTATTCTAAAAGAAATTTTCAATTCTATTTTCGTTTCTTACTTTGAAAGAAATTCTTCTTACTTTATTGTTTGATAAATATTTGAATGCTTTTGTTAAATAATAAGCACTACGTAATGTAGCAACATGTCTTTTTGTTGAAAAATAGTTTGCAAATTTAACTAATTGTTTAGGATCAATTTTAACTGGTGCACCAGCTTTTTCAGCAACTTCATAGAATGCATTGAATACTAATGCTGTTGTACTAATACCACCTTCGTATTGTAAAAGATGTCCATCAACTTCGTCAGCTTGTTGAACTAAATCATTGATTGTATCAGCATAGGTTTTAGCTATAGCGGAACTTAATTGTGCAGCTGTTAATAATGCATAACCTTGACTTAAGATACTATCATCTGTTTTCGCTAAAGCATTAAGACGTTTTTCAACTGCTGATGCATCGACACTTAAACCAAGATTGATGCTAGCATGTACGGCATAGTAGATTTCAGCTGTTGTACTCTTATCCGATTGAATGGTTGAGCTTACAGTTGAACGAAAATCTTCAGCAGATAACTAGAAAATGAAGTTCAATGAGAAACGATTCCTTTTTATTTTCAAATAAATAAATGTACTTTGCAAGTGTTTAATGTTTTAGCTGCTTCAGTTGCATGATAAATTGATTCAGCATTTGATTTATCAACTAACTTTTTAATATCATTACAGAATGTTTCAGGAGATTGTGTACCGAGTTCTTTGGCGCCAGCTAATGAATAATGTAATGATGGTAGATCCGCAGTTGATTTAAGCCCTGTTTGAAACTGACTTTTCAATCCATTTAAATTAGCAAGAGATAAAGTGGTTCCTACAGCTGGTAAAATACACCAACTAAATATCGGTAGAACAACCAACAGAGTAAGCGTAAGGGATGGAGACGTCATCTGAAATCTAAAAAAGAAAAGATAATAGTAGAGAGAAATGTGTGTGTGCCCACCTTGGAATAATGCCCGCCGCCATATTGACAACGACAGCATATACTATTTTACTGGTTCGAAATAATAAACGAATCATATGGGATATGAATTTTGTAGTTAAAATAATGGAAGAGGCCGCAAGCAGCTACGTGTTGACTCGTGCCACCTATCGAGATTAGTCATTAATGAAACTAGTAAATGCCAGATGGCATTCGAGTGTCACTCGTATACGAAATGCGGTGCGAAGCACGAGCTGAGTACACGAAAAAATAAAAAATTTAAACTGAAAAAGAACAAGTAATCTTAAAATTAATTAGACATCGTTTTGACCGGATTAGTTTCATATTCGCTTGGAATATACACCTTTTCCTGTCTTCAGCAGTTGTAATAAAAAACAAAAAAGGTTTCAATGGAGCAGATGATTGAAAGTTAAAATACACTCAGCACAGCTATTGTCGAATTTATCACTGCGGGAACTCTATCAAGGCTCATGAGCGTGTTCTTATAGGACGATTTCGATTGAACATTCAAATATATCTATGATTTATTATGCAGTTTTAGCTGTGAATGAATAGACTAGTGGCTCATGGTTTTTCATTACATCATTTTAATCATCTTGAATCTTGGAAACGAAAAGTCATTTCAAAATTGTATTTTTTGGAACGATATCTCCGAGCGCACTGAATGTCCGATAAAAGATGCGATAAAAGATATCAAAAGTTAGATCTCGGCACGTTTACAATGCATTGGAACGAGTTATTTGTGATTTTCTGGTCTTGAGATCATCATGACAGAAAAGGACCTGATATGATGTGCACGTATAGTTCGAAAGAAGAAGAAACGAAAAATCTGTATTGGCTTCTCTACTTTCATTTCTTAGTTAAAATGACTTCGCTATTTATGTATAAGAATTTAAAACCAAAAGTTTCTACTGAGAAAAGTGGTTAAAAAACGTGAGATCGAACTTAGCACATCTGTTTTCTGAACTTCAATCTGAAGTTCTGTTCACTCACAAAATGACGAAAATGAAAGAAATTTGTTGCGAGATAATCAAAGTGACGTCATCAACATATGTTAGCCACTATAGTCTATTCATTTACAGCTGATCTAAGATAATGAATCATGGAGAAAATGAATCTGTTAGGATCGCCATCTATTATAGATGGACGATCCTCCATCTTTTTCTAAGATCGATATAAAATATCGATATATATATATATTAGGACTGAAGAAGTGAGAGTGGCACCAGTAAACGTATCGGTGATTTTTGTTTTTTTTGTTGATTTTTCATTTTCTTCTTTTCTTGTTCCTGTTCTTTTTGAAGAAGCTAGGTTCTCATCATTTTTTTGGTAAAAATAAACATCAACCGGGAATCTCGAACCTAACANATGCCCCGTATTACGATCGTAAATCTCCGTGTCGTAATACGGTGAAATACGATCAAAAACGACCGTAAAGCGCCGTATTTCGCCGTATACGGCACGGAGATTTACGATCGTAATACGGAGCCATGTAATACGGCCAAATACGGCGATTTACCGTCGTATACGACCGTGTATGTTCGACCTGGGAATCGAAATCGACCCTTAAGAATGTATCGCTGAGTAAGAATAGAGTTTTCTCACGTCAGTGATGAATTTCATCATGTCGACATAAAAAGAATTCAAGATTTCTCTGAATTGAAGATTTTTCGTGAAGATCTAATTCGAGGTTCGCATTGCATTCGTTTTCGAGTGAAACTTGAATACCATCTAGTTTAAAGCGCGATTGTGTACATGGTGAAATTTTCAGGATCTATTTTCTTCGAAAATATCTCATCGTTCCTAAATCCGATCTCTTTCATATCATTGATTGTTGTTATCGATGGCGTAAAACCGAGATGTTCCATTAACGTAAAGCATAAATGTAACTCTTTCTTCTCATATCCACGTATCTTGAATGCAGTGCGATCAGATCAAAAATTGAAAAATCAGAAATTAATCAGAAAACGCCAGTTTTTGGCAAATTAGTACATCTTCCGCTAAAATAATGGCATCCAACATTCTACTACGTTTCTGTTCATTGTCTATAACTTTATTTTCAAAGATATTTCAATAAAACGAAAGACACTACAGTGAATGTATCGTTTAGCTAATACGACAACATCAATAAAAGATACTTAACGTTGAGCTTGTTTTCAAGTTTAAAACTATAAATGCTTTCTATGATCGAAAATCAGTTCGACGCCAGAATTTGAACGCAGCATATAAAAGATGATTCGCAAAGAATATTGACGAAACACTATTGATTTATTATAGTAATGGATTATAATCTTACCTAATTTCAGTGATAAATCAGCGATCTGAATATATTCCAAATTTAGAACTTTCTCCTATTTTTTAGAAGATCTGACCACCCTGATTAAATGTCTCGAGTAAATATATGTTTAGTCTGTTAGTCATAATAAATTCTTCTTCTGTATGTCGTTCATATATTGCCGAACAAAAAGAATGCATTGACAATATAATAGTCACACAACAATGATGAATATATGTATACTGTATGAGACTAAGTCAGAATAAGCGCAAAGAAAACGAACATCGTCAGAATATAGATAATAGAACAACAGTTTCTTCAATCACTTATTGGCGCATTCTTGAGGCTGAGAAGAACAAATAAATGATCATGAATAGATAAATGAAACTAAACACAACAATGAAGCTGATACAGCTAAGTATATACATACATATATATATATACATACATAATACATTAAACTATAGAATCTTTTTTACACCTGAGATACAGTAAGACAACAACAAAGAGAAACTTGTTCTTAGGATTTGTGTCGCTACAACATAGTTTTTAAAAGCTAAGATGAAGTCTTCAATGGAGGATTAGAAACGGGCCGATCGGGTATTGTAGATGCACGAACAGTTGCGGTACATGCTGGTGTTGATGAAGGACGATTTTTACTTGGAGAAGAGGATTCAGTTGTGCTTGAGTGCCGATGGGATTTATTGGTTGGTGATGAATTTGACGATGAAGGTGGCGTTGTTGATGGACCGGATGATTTTCCATAGAAATCACGTTTTTTACGTGGTGATTGTATCGCCATCGTCCGACTAGAAAAAGTGATAATTAATAAAAGATTGATCGATAGAATCGTGCTACTAACTTCATTTCATTCGATGATTTTGTATTTGAAGATGACGGAGAACTGTTTAACAATGGCTTAACACTAACCGATTGAATAACAGATGGTTGCTGCTGTTTAGCTTGCTGTCCACCAGATGATACAACTGAATGAACTTGAACAGGTTCAAGTTGTTTACTTGATAGAAGATTATTGATACTTGCAGAGACATTTAATGAGAGCGAAGGGAGGGTTCGACGTGATACATCTTGTAATACGTTATGTTTATCAGAAGTTTTAATTGTTTTCATTGGAGAAATAATTGAACTGCCATCGGAGTTTAAATTGGAAGTCTTCCTTACTTTCTTCGGTATAGTAAAGCCAGATTTGCGTTCAGTTTTAACAACATCAAATGATGAGGTAGGAACTGAAAAAGAACACGATATTAATCATCATATGAAAAATAAAATGAAACTGTTTAGAGCTGCATGCATTTGAAACAAAACAATTTCACGCTGAAGTCTTACCAGGGAAATCTTTCAATGGATAAATTGCACAGCATGCAAGACTCTGCTAATCCAAATCATTGAAAAGAGTTAGTATTCTTAGCTTATCTCTGTTGGCATGTTCATTGCTTTCCGACATGGGAGATAATCGTATGATTGATCTAGTCCTTAGCGAGCGTCACGTGCAAGATGAAACCACTCTGTTAGAAAATCTTCCTGACAGCTAATCTTCATACTCAAAAACCTCGCTATTATCCAAACGAAAGAATCAATAGTATAAGTCGAAAGATTAAGATAATATCATTTGCATAATTTCTATGCAAAACATGAACATATTCGTTTATCTTATAACTGAATTTTATTATAAATAACAAATCAAAGAACTGTTAAAATCTTTCATCGGTGGTTACAAACACGATCGCAGAGACTCAACGTTTACAGAAACCCGTATCAAGCAACCTTAGAGATATGCAACATAATTTTTGTCTAAGAATGGGAAACAATACTATTTACTAAATCAACTAAAATTCATCTAGTGCGATGAATACATCGAAACAATCTTACATGATCATAGTTCTATTATGCTAGAACATTCTCCGGCCAAGTTCTGCTCGCGAAAGACTATATTTTGCCTTTCACTAATTCTGAACTAGAATCTCTCGAAGTGACAAAATGAAATTAACCAGTAAACTGTCGAGTTTATTCATAAATACATATATTTATACAGAGGACGTCGGTATATTACTTTGATGTGAATATGATGGAAATTCTGTTGATACGAATGCAGTATCTCTATCAGTCGATGGTATCGGACTAATCGGCGAATATGATTGTTTAATATTTTCTTGTTGTTGAGTTTGTCTGCTCATCGTTGCCAATAAAGTTGAGTAAGTATTATCATTTACTGCATGTGTTACTGTTGATAAGTGACTTCCATTGGTCGATTGCAAAATAAGATTCAATTTTTCATTCTCATAATTATATTCAGCTATTTCTTTTTCTAGTGTTGCAACTTTTGAACGTAATTCTTTATGTTTACTCGATATATCATTAGCGTATGTTATCAATTGTACTGGCCGTTCTAATTCTTCAATGCCCAATTCATTCGTACGTAATTTAAGTAAACTAATCGTATCTTCTAGTAGAACTTTAATACTATTTTCTAATGAATTAACTTTTGTTTTAAGCATTTTATTTAATTCCATTTCATTATCTAATTGACTTTTTAAATGTTCACGATAGACGTTTGATTTCATATAGGCAAAATATGAAAAAAGACGTTGCCGAAATGAATCTAAATAGGAATTAATTGAATTTAAAAATCGATTATCTTCTTGTTCTAATAGGCAATCACGAAACTGGCAAATATTAAGATTTTCATTGGGTAATTTTGTCATTTCACGATAATTAAAACGCTCATTTTTATTTAATTGATCATAGGTTTCACTTGTTGGATGTAATTCATTTAATGTTGAATGATAATCTTTCGATGATGTACCTACACGTTTAGAATTGGTTGATTCATCGTTTGATAAGTCGGATTCATAATCCGATTGATTTTTATCAGGTAGAACTTTGATATAAATCTTTTTACCATTTACATTCGGCGTTGTTGTATTAAGTTTACGTTTACGATTAATATTTTTTAAATCGTGCTGAAAAGAATTGTTTTCATCAACTTTTTGACTCGGTTGATTTGAAATCGATTTCATTTGACGATGATTTTTACCATTCGATGATGAATTATTCGATGATGGAGATAGAGTATTGTCGTCATCGTTTGACTTAGAATGACTGAAATGCATAGAAGAATACAAGTTTTTAATTAATTTCACGTGGGTAGAAGAAATCTCAAGAAAGTTTTATTTATATATGTTACGCTACAGATGATTATTAAATAGATCAAGATATTGTGTCTTTTTCAAGTTACGTCTGAATGTAAGCATATGTTTGACATCATTATTAGACAAGTATTCATAGTTTCTCGAACGCACACGAGTGATTATGATATAATCTCAGGTAGCAAAAAATTTTGACTATTGAAGATCATTAGCAATAAATACTTTTCGTACATGCGCGGAAAAATCCTAATGATTCGTCGGACATTTTAGCATATCAGAAAAATCCATTGAACGATATCGAATAAAAGAGACCGCCCTTCGTGGATGACCCGGGGTATATTACTGCTGGCAAATATATGATAAAAAGGCAAGAGATTCTTTTTCTATTCTATCTCAATGACCCGTGTGTTCAATAAGATGTGTAATCATATGCATGCATTCAAAAAACTTACTTTGTCCTTGTTCCTTTCGAATGTACTTGCTGTATTTTTTCATAGTAAAGTGCAAGTTTACTATGATCAATAACATGAAGATAATATTGAACTGATTTATCTGACCAACTAACTTTTCCGAAGAATTCCTCTGGTTTACTAATAAATAAATAAATGAATAAAAACACATGAAAATTGAAATTTCTTACCTAACATACATAACAGCCCCTAAATCATTTTTCGTTCGATCATTCAGTCGAAATGTTTCAGGACAAAATTCTCGTGATGAAACAATCTTTGCTCCGTCTAATCGAAAATAAAAGAACATGATAAAAATCAATTTTATAGCTCGAAGTTTTTGTTCAAGAACATGTGCCCGAGGTCTGAAAGCAAATAATAAATTACCTTTCATATTCATAAATTTAACTTTAAGTTCATGATTAACTCTTGCGCCAAACACATAATTGTTAACAAAAATAACATCTGCTTCTCGTATTCTTTCATCCATCTTTGGGTGTATTAAAAAATCTCCTTGTTCTAATTGAAATTCTGAATATTGCTTTCCATACCAACGCATCCAAGAACGAAATTCATCAGCCATAGCAAGTGCATATGTAGCTGGAACTTCTTCATACTCAATACCATAGACATGTTTACAATTTGCTAATGCTGCTACATGTAGAACAACATTTCCAACACCCGAGCCAAGATCAATAAATGTTTGATCTTCTGTTAAATTAATTGATTTAAGAATTGAATCAATTAAATCCGGTGATGTTTCGCCATAAACCTTTAGAAGAAAAAATATTTTTGAAATTTAAATCTAAAAAAGAATAAATTTCGAATTTACCGAAGGTGAAAATGGTTCATAGGCACGTAATTTATCGGGATCTGTTACTGCACGACTATAAACTTGAGCAAGAATATGTCGAAATAATTTTGATGAAGCGCGTCTTTCAAGACGGGCTGAAAATGACTCCGTGCCACGATTTAATTTAATATGTGTATCCATGATTTTATTAAATTTATCGCATAATTCTTTCATATTTGTATACGAATGTATATCACAAGTGGAAAGACCAAGATTTTGTTGATATAATTCAGGATAATCTTTTATGACGAGAAAGAAATAACAATTTTTTGCAACGATTAATTTAATAATAATTTTACCTTCAAAAACTAAACGTATTGTTTTGACAATCTCATCACCACCGACAAAAACACCATCTTTTTTTGTGCTCTAAAATAATACAATCAATTGTAAAGTTAAAAAACCTAATGAATTATTTACTTGTCGATCAATATTTGGCCATGTGAATACTGCTGGTTCAACTCCAGCTGGGCTATGAAGTTTAAGTTCACGTAGTACATTATTAGTTGTCATACTCATCTAGAAAAATAAAATGATAATAATTCTTCAACAGATACGATATGAGCTAAATTATGAAAATATTCCGATTACTTTTGAGTATTTTCAGTTTGATTAATGTATAATAATAATGACGGAATATTTCGCTTCGCTACACTTCTAATAGGAAAAAGCCACATGGGCTCATTCTCTTTGCTTTACTTTTTTTCTATTCTTTCCTTTTGATTAGAGAAGAGCGACAACGTCTACACCCAAATCGATCGGATACGCTAGCGACACATGTGTTGATGCATTATTTTTTTCTACGTCAAGTGTCGACATTCGTATCGGTAGCGTGTCTTGGATGAATATGAATAAAATATGGATAAATGTGAAGGAAGCAGTGTTTCCAATGGCAAGTGTACACAGCAGAAGCAAAATGTGTAGAACATCTGCTAGTTTTGATTTACAGTCTACTATGCACTTGCCCAGAAAAACAAAGTGTACATTGTACACTTTGCCAAAATAGTTTACACTCTGATTTTTTTGATCTCGGAACCTTAAAAGCCGCATATAGTTTTAAATTAATTAAGTATGATATTTTTTTTTCGCTAGTGATCAAAATGTTTGTTTCGTGAGATAAAAAATGGCGAAAATTATATTTTGTTTTCTAAATTGTGAAAATTGGGCTTTTGTACACTTTCCTGAAAAAAGTAGTGTATATATACAGTTTGCTCATAAAAAACAGTGTACTGTACATTTCGTTTTAGATTTCCATTGGAAACACTGCTCGGGAATATAAATATGTTTTTTTTTCTCCAGAAATTTTAGTTTTCATTTTTAGACCTAAGTGGTTTTTGCTAAAATAATTCGTAGCGATTTTTTTAATTTCACTAATAAATAAAATATAATTTTATCTTGTTGATTGATTTGAGTATGAGATGTGCATTTGATTTTCAAAGAATAAAAACAATTCAATTTTTGCTTTCCATAATATTTTTTGTTTTCATTTTTTTGTTTTTTTTTCAATTTTGTTTTTGTCATTTTCTTTTCTCTCAATGGTTCTTATTCTTTCTGATATATTTTTCTTTGTCTTCTTTCAAATTATTTTAATAAATGAAAATTAACGTTAAAAACAATAAAATTTAAGTGATTAGCCATCGCTAATATATGCTGATTGGTCGGTTACTAGCGACAGAAAATGGGCCAATACAGCGATTAGAAAAAATGATAGAGACACGATGACCGTACATATGTGTCGCTAGCGTGTCCAATCGACATAACCTACATACTTTTAACAAGACATTGGAATGGCCCGAACGATTGAACGAATCGTTCTTCCTTCTATCAAACCGAGTAGATATGTAGCGTCCTCTATCAGATACAACGAAAAGCATCGTGGATTCATGCCAGGATGCAGAAACTTGGTAGCACGAGAATTGCAGAAATATTAAAAGAGAACTTTCTTGTAACGAACGAACAATTAAAGTAGATCGGCAATACTATAGCGCTGTATTTCACATTGTGATGTTATGATTATGCATAGTAGCGCCCTTGTCTTGCGAGAGAATTCCAGTCATATTCATAGTGAGACATCTGCTGAAGCACAAGATACCAATATTACCACTATTAGTTTAGTTCGTTTTAATGACAACTCTAAGGCTGCATTCAATTGATCAAAGAAAAGCATTTTAAAGAACTACTTCTTTGAAAATCTCAGAGCGTAAGCAGTTAATCGGTTGAATCATCACCATGTAGCTAAGTTATCCAGCAGCATTCGACCCTTGGATTCTGTTAAATCTAACGAAATCTGATGTGACTATGCTCTTAGATATATTCATCTATGATTCACTGGCGGATCTACCAGTTCAGTTACCCGACGCTCGCCGCCCCCCCCCCCCCCTCCCCTGAGAATAGACGGGGCAATGAAATATGTTTAAAGGCTTAAATAATGTTAGAAGGTCGAAAATAAAATAAATAACCGAAGGAAATCGGAAAACTATAATTAATTGTCACCATCTTGAATATTACGGAAGTAGTAGACCAAAAAATATTAAATAGCGTTTGTTCATTTTCAGCTTCATTTATGTCTTTTTTAACGTGCTACCCGACATGTTTCTGCGATTCTTAAATTCACCAAATCATATCTCGCAATAAGAAAATAAACCACAAGATGTTGGTGTCAAACGTTCGAACACTGTTTTTATTTAATAATAAAGTTCCACAAAAAATCATGAAAATAAATAATTAGAAAAGTCTAGTTAACTATAACTAATTTGCACCGATGAATTCGCTAAGTTCAGTCGTCGATTAGTTTTTAGATTTTATTGCGCAACTTTACTTCGAAAAAAGTTGTTCTTTCCATGAAATTATAGATATATTGCGCAAAAATTAAATAAGCAATGGAAAGAAAACTAGTATTTTGATTTATATATTTCCGCAAAAAAGATTTCTCTGCGTCGTATTATATAATTTAGAAAGTGCCGCCCCCTCTAAAAATTCCTGGATCCGCCACTGTTATGATTATTACTCATTTCTTGATATTTACTATCGAAAAAAGTGGCGGATTACCTGTTGTGTTATAATAAAACATTATTATTGTCTTTTATGTTGCACATAAATAAAAAGACTGCACGATATGATTTATTTCCTTTTATCATTGTTTATTTGGTTTGAATTGACGAAAACTGATTTGAAACTCAACTGAGATTGAATTGGCATCATTCCTTTCTCACCTTCAATATACGTGTCGACGACTAAAATCAACTCGAGTTTAACGGATACGTAGAGATTGATAACATCAGGTTCAGCTGTGATCTGAACATTTGTTTCCTGGAACTTTCGAAACAGAGATTGATGAGTGTAGCGTTTGTCTCGTATACAGTCATGAAGACAGTGCAAAGTAAACTTCCTCTAAAGTTCTTTTAAACGGTTTCATTTTGGTCTTTATAATCAAAGCAAAATGAATAGGACTGAGGCGAACCGTAAAACAACAATTATAAAAAAATAGGAAAGCCATTATGAGATTCTTTTTCTATCTCCGGAACAAGACAATCAAGCCCGATGGTAGCAACAACAGTTCTTATTAACGTATGCCATATTTTCTCGCGATAGGCAGCATTTTCAACAATAATCACAACGGTCGTTGTTTTACTAGTTTAGAATATTTTATGCACTAAACTAATGCAGCTTGAGATTGTATACATCAGAACCATTGTTATCGAAGTTTGATTCATGTGTTTATTTCTTTTATTTTGACTCAAACATATTGCATATAA
This sequence comes from Rotaria socialis, assembly GCA_905331475.1. Taxonomy (NCBI): domain Eukaryota; kingdom Metazoa; phylum Rotifera; class Eurotatoria; order Philodinida; family Philodinidae; genus Rotaria; species Rotaria socialis. Next base: position 55,476 of record CAJNYU010000338.1, read on the forward strand.
GAGATTTCAGTCTTTCGATTTGATTTGCAAAATATGCATTCAAATGCATCATAAGTCGCCTATACATTCGAGTACTGTGAGTAACCAAAGATTATCTTCAAAGTAAATTATATGATAAAACCATATTGAACTCTCAAGTTTTTTGCTTAACTCATTAATTCAACAAAAGTTCCTCTGAACTAGTTTGAAATATAGCTTTCCATCGATTCCTTCTTTTCGCGTTCAATTGAAGTTTATTATGACTTTGCTGCTATTCATATATCCTATGAAATAAATACTAACGTAATTTATTTGAATAGAAAAAGAACCCAAAGGAATCTAATGGAAACAGTCAAATAAGAACATTTTATCACAACAGGAATGTTCAAGTTACTATGATGGACCCATAAATAGTAGGTTTAATCAAGACGACACTTCAAATTCTTATCACCATAAATATCATTTACTCGTCCACAGGAAGGCCAAAATTTCGTATTTGGTGAAACAAAACTCTACAATGAAAGAAAAAGTCAGAAATATATCATGACAAATACTCCATCATCAACTTACGATTGGAAAAACAGCTTTTTGCAATGAATACGGTAAAGGCCATTTTTCATGGAGAAGAATATGTTGAGAATGTGGCGCATTTTTCAATGGATTATTTTTTTTATCATATACACCGTTCTCAATTTGTGAAATTTCTTTTCGAATTTCTAAATTGCAAAAAAGAACAATATACTAAAGTTTTAGAAATAATTATCATCTCGTTTACCAATTAATGCATCACAAAAACGATCTAATTCGTCTTTGTCCTCAGATTCAGTTGGTTCAATCATCAATGAACCTGAAACAGGCCATGATACAGTGGGTGCATGAAATCCATAATCTTGTAAACGTTTAGCAATATCAACTGCTTCAACATTAGCAAGTTCTTTAAATCGGCCAACATCAATTATGAATTCATGAGCAGCAAAACCTGTCCGAAGAAACAGACATTTTCGAGAGTTCTAAAAGTTGGAGACAAACCATTTCTTCCGCGAAACAAAACTTTATATGAAGATTCAAGACGTTTAGCTATGTAATTAGCATTCAGTATAGCATTTTCTGTTGCTCGACGAAGACCAGCAGCGCCCATCATTCGAATATACATCCAAGATATGGGCAAAATAGATGCTGAACCGAATGGTGCTGATGATACAGGACCATACGAATTTTTCGGATTGAATTCTGAATCGACGTCCAATAATGTATGATTTGGAATAAATTGTGCGAGATGTTTCTTACTAAAAATATATTTCTTATCTATGAACAAATCAATATAGCCGATGAGAAATTTAGATCTTCTAGTTCTTTCTGTTCTGGCTCTTAGATAGGAGAAGAAAGTTTCTTTTTTTTTCCATACAAAACGGAATTACAATATTGATGTTGAAGGACAGAACTTTGCACGTGTGCCATATTTCCTGTTACGATGCTCTCGTGTTAGTACTAACGAAAGAATATATTCAATATGCTTAAACAAACTTACACTCCGATAGGACCTACAAGAAAACAAAGAATTCAAATTAATCTATTCACATAAAATTCAATTTAAAGAACGTACCCATGCCTGGACCACCACCGCCGTGTGGAATACAGAATGTTTTATGTAAATTTAAATGTGATACATCAGAACCATAATCGCCAGGACGACATAAACCAACTTGTGCATTCATATTTGCTCCATCAAGATAGATTTGTCCACCATTATGATGAATAACCTCACATAATTCTCTATTAAATTAAACTAAAACCTCGAATATTAACGTTTCATTTCGTCATTTTTACTTGACTGTTTCTTCGAAAACTCCACTTGTACTTGGATATGTAAGAATACCACAAGCAAGTGTATCTTTATGTTTTTCTGCTAATTGCTTTAAATGTTTCATATCAACAGCGCCGGATTTATCTAGTTGAATTTTTTCGATTTTCATTCCAGCCATTGCTTTAAAATAAGAATATACAATTAGAAAATCAAGCTCTCTAGTTAAAAACAAGCGCTGGTCCTTACTAGCTGATGCAAAATTTGTTCCGTGAGCAGATATTGGAATAAGACAGACCTTTTTCAGACAACAAATCATGTAAAGAACAATGCATCAACATATTCTTACTCGTCTTTGTGGTTCACCTCGATGTTCATGATAGGCACGTATAACTCGTAAACCAGCGTATTCACCTTGAGCACCACTACAATAGTAAAAAGAAGAACAACGAATATAAACTTGCTTCTTTTCCTGATGAATGTAAATCACTAAATACTGCTAAATCTTTGATCTACTAGCGTGTTAAAAATATTTCCCTAGAAATGTTATACACGCATGATGGGTATCTGGGAAGTACTCAATGTACAATAAGATACTTAACACTTCCATGAATTAATTCTTTTTCATAGCTTTTACCTATTTGGCTGAAATGATATTTTGTCATAACCAGTTATTTCACATAAGAAGTGATCAAGATCGTTGATTAATTTAGCATAACCTTTCCACTGGGTGGCTGGAGCAAATGGATGAATTTTGTTAAAATGAGCCCACGAACAAGGCTAAAAATGAAATATAGATATGCTGTGAGAACTTTTTTGTTTTGTTTTCATACTGTTAATTCAGCAGCCGCGTTGAGCTTCATAGTACATGAACCAAGCGGTATCATGGAATGTACAAGCGACAGATCTTTATTTTCTAAATACTTCATATAACGCATGAGTTTTGTCTCTGATTGATGACTACGATAATAGTAATAATAAAATAATATATATGACGATGGTTCTTATTTTTACTTATTAAATATGTCGGCATTAAGAAAGCGACTTTGACGAGTCAGTTTACCGAAATCACGAGGATTTGTTTTAGCTTCATTCTAAAGGATGATATGTGTTTTTCTTCATGATACGAGAGCAAGTCAAAATTTCACGAACCGATGATTTATTCTCAACCTTGAAAATCCATTTCAGATCAGCAACATCGCTTTCATTCATTGTTTCATCTAATGAAATACCAACCTATCATAAGCAAAAGTCAGTAAGTATTTTTACTCAAACAAAACTTACGTTTCCATTATTATAGTAGCGCAAGTTAATGCGTTTTTCTGTTGCACGTTGTGTTATTTCTGCAATACTCATTTTCGGGTGAATTTTCAATGTATCGAAAAATAGTTCGTTCTTTAAACAATTGCCCCCAGCTTTCAAACCTGAAATTTGTTGAATTAAGTATTTCTATTTGATGATTATAAATTTTCAAACTATACTTTCAGCAAGATCACATGTCAATACATGAATCTTAGTTGCAATATTTCGAAGGCCTTGTCTACCATGATATAAACAATACATAGCGACCATATTTGCAAGTAATGCTTGTGCTAAAAAAGCGAAATTGGAGAAGATTTGTTTTCAAATGAGTTTTAATATTTTTTCCTTTAATCTAAATCTTGAGGTAGCCATTTCAAGACAATTTGTAATCATTGATCTGTTTTAGACTTATTTTATTTTTATATTGACACATTACACGCTGTAAACATTTCATAATAGAGTTATCTGCATTGCTGCAGATAATATTTCGTTTAACAAGGCTTGCAATCTGTTTTTCTATTGAATCAGTGACACTCATTTATTTGCTCAGTAGTACAGATTGAATATAAGAAATCAATCTTATAATTTTAGTTTCAAGTAATGGTTTGCACCATTTATTACCTTCGAATAATACTGATTCATATGAAACAAGGTTAAAGATTATGACTTTATATTTTGTGCACATAAGGAAAATGTTCATGTAAATGTAATCTTTAAAGTCATTAGAACGTCTCGTAGTGTTATGAAATCACTAGCATTATGTAAGCAGTATATGACTCTACAGGCTGATTCGTTTGCAGCTAGCGTTGCATATAGTAGATGAGTAGTAGCCAATAAAAAGTCGAATAGAAACGAAAAAGGATTAACTGATAGCAAACCGTCCTATCTCTACTCATTCATGGGAGCAACAACAGATATACATTTACAATAATGAAAAATATAAAAGTACTCTTATCGGCGTACGAAAAATTTCAAGGGCACACGATTATATAATCGAAATATTGTTCGTATCACAATGGCATTCTATGATTTTTTAGATTCTTAAACTATATGAAACATCATATTCTTGATGCGTACTGCATTATTTACTGTGGATTCTCGATTCTAATCAAAGAGGGATTGATTTTTGTTACTCGAAAAACTATTTTTGTTACTCGAAAAACTATTTTTGTTACTCGAAAAACTATTTTTGTTACATACCAGTGCAAATATTGCTTGTTGCTTTTTCTTGTCGAATGTGTTGTTCACGTGTTTGAAGAGCTAGACGATAAGCTTTTGCTCCATGAGAATCACTATTATAGAATTAGAAACTATGAAATTTTTTTCTGTTTTGATAAATTATTCATTTTACATTGTTTCACCAATTAATCGACCAGGCATATCACGTTTAAATTGTTCTGCGCAAGCAAAAAAAGCAGCATGCGGACCACCAAAACCAAGTGGAACACCGAATCGTTGAGAATTTCCATAGCAAATATCAACATTCATTTCACCCGGAGGTTTCAACAGACAAAGAGCCATCAGATCCGAACCACAAATAACAATAGTCTAGTATAGTTTTAAAAATAGATTGAACTGTGTTTCAAATGAAATGAAATATATCCATACTCCGTGTTCTTTAGCACGAGCTATTAAACCCGATGGATCCATGATATTGCCGGTTGTATCAGGATATTGAAAAATAACTCCAGCAACATCCTTTTTCGAAAAGTCCATTTTATCAATCGGTAATACTTCAATTTCAGCACGAAATCCACTAGTTAAAAATAAATGTCTTTTTTTCTCTCGATCAATTTTAAAAGTTTCATTTTACGTTGCGCGTGTTCGAACAACGTCAATAACATGTGGATGAAGTTGATCACTAATAAACATTCGTGGTCGTTTATTATGTCTAAAACACATCGCTATTGCTTCGCCAGCTGCTGTGCCTTCATCCAATAAACTAGCATTGGCAACTGGAAGTCCAGTAATATCACTAATAGCTACAAGTGGGAATTATTTAAGAAATTATTGAATCATCTGCCTTTTCTACCTGTTTGATAATTCAACAGGCTTTCCAAACGTCCTTGTGATAATTCAGCTTGATACGGTGTATATTGTGTATACCATCCTGGATTTTCAAAGAGATTTCTTTGTATAACTGTTGGTATTATACAATTATTATAGCCAAGACCAATATAGGATCGCCATACTTCATTTTGCATAGCAATATCTTCAATTTCTTTTAAAGCACCATGTTCAGCTTTTGAAAGAAAAAAAAAAGAAAATATCAGATAAAATTCGAAACATAGTTTGGTATGTTTATTTACATAGTGCTTCTGGAATTTTCATTGTACCACGAAATTTGATAGCAGATGGAACTGTTTTATCAATAAGTTCATCAACTGATTTTACACCAAGTATTTGAAGCATTTCTTTTGTTTGTCGTGCGTTTGGACCAACATGACGACGTACAAAATCATATGCTGGATTTGAATCAGCACTTTGAGTTTCTGACTGATCATGAAGAGTCCGTTTGGATTGTTCAAAAGCGACCATACGAAGATAATGTAGGCGTATTGAACGTCGAGCTAATAACAAAAGAAAATATCTTATCTATTTATGTAAATATCTTTTGTATTCGATTGTCTTCATTTACAACATAACAGAATGTACTTCAGAGATAGTAATACTGTGCGTCATATATATAACTAAATTGTTAGAAATAATGTCAAGTTTACTTACCGCATAATGAGAGTAACGCTGATGAAGTCATAGTCTTGATGCTCTAACTAGAATGTTTGATTCGATGATAGCAAATAATCGTAAGATTCTAGCTATCCAGTCCTATATAAGTGTAATTTTTTGCTGTGCTCGTTGCTCGTTCTTTTCATTTTAACACACCCTATTTCTTTTTTCGTTCTCTAGTTTGATATTGGTTGTTCGTATTTACGTAAATGTTTCCTTTTCTTCATGTCCTACGTATACGACCTTGCTTTCAAGTATTACAATTTCTGTTTTTTGTTTTGCCCTAGTTTTTATCGACGTTATTCCATCTGATTGATTGGAAAAGATCAATGGAAAACGAGAATGAGCACCGTGTATTGCCACTGATTTAAACCAATAAATGCTGAAAGCAATAGAATACCATGGGTAATAATAATTGGCCGAAGTAAAAGTCGAAGGCCGAAGCAGCCTCAGCATACGATTGGCCCTTACAAATAATTCAATAAACCAATCTGTGAGAGTCCATATTTTACCAGTGTCTGAATAGTATAGTATGAACCTAAGGGGTCAAACACACTAGAAAAAAATAAAACTGAATTAAGAAATGCGATTGGTTAATTCAGATTTAAGTCATCTTTTTGAAGTGAATTAGTGGTTAATTCAGGTTTAATTCGCGTAGTGTGTTTGACCCCTAAGGCCTTGTCTACACTAGAAAAGTTAATTCAGATTTAATACACTTTTGAAAAGTGAATTGAAGTTAATGTACCAATCGATAAAGAATTTGATGGACTAGTTGGAATCTCGGACAGGCCTCAATAAGGTCGCTGTACATTATCGATAAATAGGTATTTTATAAAGAACAGGAGGTGAAGTATAAAAATTCAAGAACCCTAGAATATTGAACGAAACTATAGTTGAAAGAAATAAGTTAGAAAAGTAGATATTTTGGTAACGAATTTCGTCATTTGTCGTTAATCCGCTATAATGTAGTCTGAATGTATAAACTTAGCACATGTTCAGTAAAGAAAAAGTCGCTTCTGTCTCTTTTTGATGAGTTACTTCTCAATTCTGATCGATGCATTAAACTTATAAGTGTAGACGCACGTAGATTTAATTCGAATTAATGCCGCATTATCTTTCTAGTGTAGACAAGGCCTATGGTCCCAAACAGACCAAAAAGATAAAACTGAATTAACCACTAAATCGTCTCAAANCCCCAAACAGACCAAAAAGATAAAACAGAATTAACCACTAAATCGTCTCAAAAAGATGACTTAAGTGTGAATTAACCAATCACGTTGCTTAATTCTGTTTTATTTTTTTGGTCTGTTTGGGCCCTAAGTAAAAATGAGAGTGTTGATATACGGTTACGGTATGATCATCATTCATACCCCCATATCCAGCGTAAAACTGATGACGAGTTAAATATTGTTACCATCTGGTCCATTCCTATGAATATCGTTGTGTTCTTTTATTTCATTCTTTTCTGTTCAACTGAAATGATGTCGTCATCAGCTAAAGTCTCAATAAGAGAACGACTATTGGTTACTCTAGTGGGTGACCGTTTGTAACCAAGAATGAAGAAGAGGTCATTTGTATGTCTATTTTACTATTTTTAAAATTATTTTTTTTCTTTTCGTTTTCTTTTTCTTTCTCTTTCTCTTTCTCTTTCTGCTATGCATTTCGTTTGTGAGCGTCGTTATTTGCACACTGTGCGTAGTTGATTGATACTATTCGTCATGCCTTCGAAAGCAAATAAAAAAATTCAAGGCCCAAGCCTGTATAAGACATTTATCGACGCTTATATGAAAGCTCGGCCTAATGAAAAACGAGTTGTAAGTTTACTTTCTTAATTAACGGAAAAACCTAAAATAGTCTTTTTGTGTGTGTACGAAATAGGAGAAACATCAAAATGCCCAAATGGAATGGAATGAAATCAAATGGAATGAAGAATATGTTAAAGAAAAAATTGAAGAATATTTAGAAACTTTTAATAGAATTGGAGCACCTCCAAATCTTGACCGTTCTGTATCACCTCGATCCAAACCTTCTCGTCGTCGAGTAGTAAAAAGAGCTAAACTTGATCCATCTGATGACGCGAAAACTCAAGGTGACGATGATGAGAACAGCAAACAAGATGAACAATCGAATCTGTTAGATGATCTCGAAGATGATGAAGATCTCGACGATGATGATGACATGGAGGAGGAAGAAGATGAGGAAGACAGAAAGAAAAAAGAAGCGTCGAAAAAGAAGCCTTTTTATGGTACAAAAAAACGTAGACTAATTCCTGACGAAGAACTCATTGAAGATCCAAATAATTTACCACCTGTACCAGGCATTCCATTGGAACCATTGGCAAAGCAAAAACGACAACCAGCACAAGAACGTATTTTTAGTGAATTAAGTGCCATTAACGATCGTATAGCTTCGTTAGTACAAGTTAAACAAATGGGTTTATCGACAGCGGAAAATCGAAAACAGCTAAAACAATTAATGAAAGATCGAAAAAAGAAAACTTATGAATTAAGACGTCTTCAATCAAAACAACGAGCTTCAAATAAATATCGCGTGAAACGAAAAAAAATTGTATGAAAAATTTCTGCTTCTTTTCCTTTTATTTTATGTTTAATTATTTTTCTATTTTAGGTTGAACATTTATTTGAAACAAAACCTGAATTACATCCACAATTGAATAAACTCTATCGTCGTGGTGCTGGTCGACCACGTGTTGAAGAAAATTGTCCTGATCTTTTACAAATCATTGAAGAAATTGCCAAAGTCGGTGGTGCAAGTGATGATAGAAGACGCTCAGAAACTATTCGACCTTGTTTAACATTAGATGATTTAAGAGAAAAAATTAAACAACGAGGCTATGATATCAAACGAACAACACTCTATTATCGGTATATAAACAAATTCATATATACGTATATCAGATAAGCAACCACTCAAAAATCGTATCAGCATTTTTATTCAACCTTTTTTTCTCGTTCTCATTAACATAAATTACTCTCGCTTGACTATCAGTTCAATAGGAATTAAAATTTACCAGAGAATTGAATTACATTTCTAGTCAAATGAAAAAGCTGAATAGCGATTTTTTCTAAACAAGAAAAAAATATCCTTTGAATGATTGGTCAATGTATGAGTATAGCCTTTCTTATTTTTCCATTCTTGAGATATAAATCCTTAACAAATTCTGTCGATTGGATGACTAGTTTTCAGAATTTTTTGTTTCCACATGTTACACAGTATTATTTAAACATGTTTTAGTCTATTACCACATCGTGCGAAATCAATCGATGGTCGTCGGCATGTTAATACTGTACCAGTTCGTCTTCGTCGTGCTCAAAATGATGATCATGGTAAACATGAAGATGGACATTTTGCTACAGCAACAATACGTTATATAAAAGATTTAGCGTCGATATTCGGCAATGATTGCATTTTTTATTTATCACAAGATGATAAATGTAAAGTTCCGCTGGGTTTACCAGCAGCACGTGTTCAAGCTTCAATGGTAATGCATTTGGATTATCGTATACGTTTACCTGATCACGATTGGACAGTCGCACCACGCCATCAGTTAACACCAAGTGTTTATGCAGCATGTCTTCTATCTGAAGATGGCGATCTAGGCTATTCAGGTCCAACATACATTGCTGTACGATCAGCTAAACACGATCTATCAAGTGCTGAATCACATGCATTAGATTTCGATCGTCTTGTTTGTTTAAAAGAATTTGAAAATGTAGCACGTGATGAAAGTGGCCAAGTGAAACCTATTGTTATTTTTACTGTCGATGGTGGCCCTGATGAAAATCCACGTTTTCCAAAAACACTCGTTTCGAGTATTAGAAAATTTAAAAAATATAACTCAGACGCACTTTTTGTTCTTACACATGCGTAAGTTTTTATATTTTATCCTTTTCAACATCTATACATATGTTATGTTTAGTCCTGGCCAGTCAGCCTACAATATAGTCGAACGTCGTATGGCTCCACTGTCGCATGATTTAGCTGGTCTTATATTACCACATGATCATTTTGGTTCACATTTAAATGAATCAGGTGGAACAATCAATGTTGATTTAGAAAAATTAAATTTTCGTAAAGCTGGACAAATCTTAGCCGAAACATGGAATCAATCAGTTATCGATGGATTTCCCTGTGTTGCTGAATATATCAATCCACCGGCTACATCAGATGATGAACGTCGACAAATCGATGCTAGATTTATTATGGATGAAATTTTACGAGAGTAAATGTTTCTTGATTTATTAGATTTGTAATTCGTTTTGTTTTTTCAATAATCTCTGAATAGAGTTTGTGCTGAAGAAGAAGCAGAAGAAGGACACGAATTTCGTATAAGTGCACGAGATGAATATTATCAAGAAAATGCTCGTGCACCGAGAGAAAAAATCGGCGAACAACCAAAATATGATATTGATGAATATTGGTGTTCCATACATGTTTTACAAACGCAATATACATTACAAATCATTCGTTGCAATTCAGTTGAATGTTGTGGACCGTGGCGTTCAAATTATGTTGAAATATTTCCTCATCGATTTTTACCAGCACCTGTACCATTCGAACGTACACCCTATGGTATTAGAATGGCAGATAGAGATTATCAACGAGGACAATTTTATGGCTCATTATTTCAACGCATTCAATTTCATGGTGTTGTTATTCAACATACACAGGTTACAAATAATAATAATAATAATAATAGAATTTGAGTAGAAATCAAGATATATACTATAGCCTCTTGCACATAAGATACGATAGGAAATGTTTATAAAGGATAATATAAATTGTCTGATTGATGAGCAGTACCGATAGAACGATAAAATGATTTCATATATCAGACATCAGTGAAATAAACAATGATAGTTATTTATTTTTTCAGAATGAAATGTTACCATTTGATTATTGCTGCTCATCAGTGAAAAAAGAATTAAAGAAACGTACATGTAAAGTTTGCAATCAATATATTCCATCAGCATATCGTATGAAAAATCATTATAAAATTCATGCACAGCATTATGATGATTTCGATCACGATCAAGAAGATAGATTACCAGCACTACCGGAAACAACTGATACAAAACCAAATTCAAATGAAAATAAACCAACGACAGGAGCGCCCGCGCCTGTATTTAAAACAGAAATGTTAGATTGGCTTCGAACAGATTTTGATAGTGTTGATTTGGGTGCAGGAGAAACACAACTTGCAAATGATCGTGTTACACGTTCAATGAAAAAATTACGTTTTGAAGACGATAAAGATGAAGACGATACCAAAGATTGGGTACACGTTGAATAGAAGCATTCGAAATTTTTACTATTAACAATTCTCCTGATGCTTGTTTTATTACTTGACTTTAGATTTTTGTAGTCTTTCTTTTTGTTTTTGATTGCCTTTCTTTCGAATTGTGATGTTTTATCTTTGAATCTATAAAGATTTTGTGAAAAATTGTTTAAATATATGATGAGAACTTTTCTTGATTTGTGATAAAGCTGCATATCTTTTCGATATCGATAATAACAAGAAACAGAATTGCTCTTTGCAACGTGTTATGGATAAGTTTTGAATTTTTTCATAGTCTATAATTTTTCTTATAGTTTATAAACGATTACGAGTAATCTGGACTAAAAAAATAAATATAATAAGGGCGAACCAAATTTAAGTAAAGAAATGTTATTGTTTGAAATAAAATAATGTGAGGTGAAATATTCGAACTTCAACAATAGATTAACACGAAAGACTGATTCCGAAAAAATGTTTTTCTAATGATACGAAATTTTTTTATTTTTATATATACATCATCAGCTTTTCCTTAATCAATACCTAATGTTTCCATCATTGTTTAGCTATTTTACAGGATTTCATTTTCAATCCAATTGTTATTATAATTCAACTAATTCTAATTTCATTTTTTCAACAACACCCTCAAGTTTCTTCTAGTTTCTGTGAAATCATGTTGAAAACGTGTGTTCGTGCATAATCATTATAAATCTCTATGAAAAACAAAACATCTCCCTTATATTTTGTTATCATTAAGAATAATTATTAGAGTATAAATTAATTAATTGATTCAAGATATGATATTAATGTTGCGTAATAATCTCGTCTTAATTCTGATAATAATTGAACGCTGAATTGTTTGCCTTTTGGGCTATGGATATTTTTCGAACGATTCACAGTACAACAGATAGTGACACGTCACCGTCATCATTCACACAAATCAACCCGATGTAGAACAAGTAACACATGATGGAAATATACGACAACGAGTTCAAAATGATGAGCCAATCGATGACATACATAATATTAAGTGAAGATTATTTTGAACAGGATTATATTAAAGAATGTATATACGTATGTCACACGATCGTTTTCAGCTATTCCAGTTTCTTTCACACCAGACTATCAACCAAAAACAAACATAATGCAACAAGAAACGTTTTTAGGAAAATTCTTGTACAATTGAAATATGAAACACGATCCAATAGTTCTTGATAATCGTGTAGAGATTATTTTATTCTATCTATTTTCGGACCATTTTTTCTAACAGAATTTCCTAGAAATGTAACAGAGCAATGGTTCATAGATATTATAACGAAATGTTACTGATAGTTCCATCGGAGTCATAATCATCGGGTCCGAGGCGTTCCTCACAGGTCTCTATCCAACGGTTCTTTCAGCTTGCATTTTCCACAATAAACAGTGTTCAATTTATCTCGTTTATCAAATAAATTGAGTATTTCATATGAATTAAAAATATTATTAATATCTTCAAGATATCCTTCAAGAATAATTTGATTATTTAGTCCAGTTTCTTCAAACCCGTTTTTTGAAAAATCTTCATGAAAACTACTATAATCACATACGTATATGACTAAGTAAGAAGTGTTAACGATTTGTTAGCAGTGTCATCGCCAACATCAACTTTCTTGACGTGGTGCAAGTGAGGGTTTCCTTTTAACTCATACCAATACTCACATCCATATACGGACCCAAACAAGAGTATGCTTTAAATACTATGTCTCCTTTCTCAGATATATAGTGACGATATTTCTTCAGTGCAAATGAATAATTGAAATCTATCGGTATAATACTAGATAGAGCTATGAATTTTCAAGTATAACTATATTTTGAATATGAAAATAAAATTAAATGTTGTACTATTACAATAAAAATGCTCTAAGAAGTTAGTTTCTATTCTTCCTTGAATTCCACACGCTTCTCTACTGGCCATTCCATCAGATATTCTAACGGAAATCGATATTCACCGTGTGATTGCAAAACACATTTCCATTCTAAATTGTTCTTATCGTTCATTGTTACTGTG
>CAJNYU010000341.1:0-22092 GCA_905331475.1 Rotaria socialis
CGCCTTTAAAGAACTTCGACGAGTTTGTTAGCGTTAATCAGAGCAAACGTATACAAACGCGTGTGAACGCAATCTGTGTTTTATCTTGCGTTAGATCTTGTATCACAATTGAAACGCAATTTATTTGCTATCCAATAAACACAGTAAAATCGACGAAGTAGATAAAACGCGTTTCATTACACTGATTTCCGAAACACAACAGAATTCATAGTTATATAGTAGGTATTGTCAATGAAAACTGGTCAGACGGTGTGGGTGTGGGTGTGGGTGAATCTGTGACCAGAAAACACCCACACTCACACTCACACCCTCGACTTCTAATCAACTGTTCATGGGTTTGTAAGGTTAGTTAATCACTATCCGATTGTTAGTCTTTCAGAACCTGAATTTAGCGTTTGATAACAAACTAATAAACAGACGTTTATTATGTAGAAGTGTCTGGTATATAGAGAGTTATATGGAATAGGAAAGAACTTACTAGAAGAAGATAGAGAAGAGAGAACTTACAAGAAGTCATACAGAAAAGAATGGAATATACTATAGAAACGATCAGATGACAGTTCAAGCAGAACGAAAAGTGATACATATATAGAATGACGTCATAACAATGACAGAAATGACACAACGATAGATTGCGCTACATAACAGGTTCAAATCTTGGTTCACGTTATCGTTGGAAAAATTACCAGTCTGTTGCTCATGATATGCGAGTGTTATATCATAGCTTAATATGATGCGTTGGCTCAATTCCGACAGTGTTGATAATTTTTAAATTTTTTGGGGGAAAAAAGTAAACGCGTTCTAACGCATCCTGTATCCAGAGGAGTTTAGACGCATTTGCTTTTCGATGCGTTCCCACGCTTGAAAATGTTGCATTTCGGACGAGTCCTAACGCGTCTTCCAATGCAAATGACTTATGATACGTTTAGATACTGAAAGATTGTAGACGCGTCAGGTTACCCTGCATGCGTCCTGATGCGTGAAGTGCCATCGTTCACAAACGATCAGAGACGCGTTACGGCTCGAAAAAAAGTTACATGGGGCATGCCTGAACACTTGAATTGTCATATGAAATTCACAGCTCTATCTCAATACGGGTCTTGATTAAAGATATTTTAATATTTTTCAAACTTTAAAGGGTGTAGCTGTGGGATATAATACATGGCTCTACATGAGGATACAAATTAGAGGTTTTCACGCAGAAGATGATACTATGCCTGGCCAGAAATTGTCGAAGTCCGGATTTTCCGAGAATAAACTATTTTCGTACTGCAATTTTTAGTCGTATTTACACAGCTTGCGCTTTTCTACAAGGTTCCAGAAAAGAATTTATCTTTTAGAGTGTACAGCTAAAGATTTTGAAAAGAATGAAATTTGACGTATCAACTTGAGACTAGCAGTGGACCTTTGCTTTAAATTTCTAGTATTAACTATTAAGCTTGTCGCTTTAACATTTCATTCGCTTAAAATAAGTGCATCATTAGATAGTTGCAAACGAATAAATTCTATGTACTTTTTTAAAGGAATTAATTTCATTGGAATCTCAGAATCGAAGTTTCAAATGAGACTCTCAGGCTTATCGTTATTGATCTTTCTACTCAGCAATGAGTGAAAATAAAAGGTATGTTTTCATACAATAACAATAAATGTAATAAAAACTTTTATTACTTGACAAGTGAGATAAAATAAAGAAAAGAATCTTTTTCTAATGAAAAAGAAGTACTTTGTTTTTAAAAGATGACTGAAAATGTTTTTCTTTGCCATTTTCATTTTTCAACAACATCGAATGTTCTGATGCTGCTAGTTAATAATAAAAACATTCAATTTAAGCTTTTGGGTATAGAGTGGTTGTGGATTAGTTGGGATGCGCCGTTGAATCTTAAGTACAATCACAGTCAAACCCTACTCTGAAACTACTCGTATTCCATTCAATAAAATCTTACACTTTTCTCATTGATGAATGTTCAGAGATGAAAAGCGTTTGCTGTTCAACAGCATTTACAGAAAACATGACTACTATTCACCAATACTAATTATTTCATAGACGTTTTCGCAAATGTTTTTCGATACACGCCATACCTAATAAGGACTATGTAAAGATGAATAGGGCCCTGTTGGGGTCTATACATAATGACAAACTGGATAGAGTGGAATAGTTTACCGCCACTCTCGACAATGATGTTTATTCGCTCCTTCACATATCCAGAGTGTAACAACTTCATACATATCACACGCATATATAGGAGAGAGATATTAGAACAATGGAAAGCAAACAGAAAAGGAAAGAAGGAGAATCATTGAAGCGTGCCGTCATTATTGGCACAGACTACTCCAGCTGGCTTCATATTCATGATCACCACCCTGATTTGTCTCTCCACATGCCGAGATACCACACACAGATGTCCAACGATTCTGAGAAATCGATAGTAGATGATGGTTCCGTAATTCTTATTATTTTCGGTTAAATCTTGTGAAATTTCATTCTTTTCTGAAAAAATTGTTTCTTTGAGAGAAAATCGATTTCAAAATTTTGAAAATTTGATAGTCAATTTGTTACTTTTGGTTAATTTTCTTAAAATAACCCTTCCTCTACTGGATGATGAAGGGTGTAGGTGTGAATATGCGTAGGTGAGAATAATAGCTAAACGTACACCCACACCCAATCTCTTTCGTTGAAAAACAATTACTGTTGAGCAATAGACATAGTACAGAGTTTATCTAATAAATATTCAAGTCATCCCTATTGTTGTGGGTACTACGAAAGAACAAACACGCACTAACACACATAAATCATGTCTTTCATATTTTGATGGTGGCGTAAAATGATCTAAGCTGTATGGATTATACTCATCATACTCTTGTTCAGAATAATATCAGCAAACGCGAGCTTTCTCGAAAGCAATGCATAAGATCCTTTAGCAAGAGCGGAATGCGTTATTGTTCCTTTTTCGACCTCTACCACACTGTGTATATATTTGCATACTTTTTCATGTACGTTTTGAGAAAGAGGTAAATGATATTGCTTATCACTTTTTTCTTACTGTTATGCTTTCAAATGGTTTATTTCCTAAAATCGATTCAAGAGTTAAATAAATTGAAATATTGATTAATCCTCATATATACCATGAATTGATTAAGGTAAAAGATTTTTATCAAAATTGTCAACATTAAACTTTGTTCTGCATTTAACATCACCTATTTTTATTATAGAACCACGGGACGAGTAGGAGATATCTTTTTCAAATATTTACTTTTGTATCAACAGTATATGAGAGCTAACAACTGCCTAAAAGCAGATGAATAGTATCATATCAGTTTTATTCTTTGACAAGGAGGATACGACCTGTTTTGTGTATAAAATACAGCTCTAACAAAAAATGAAAGTTCATTAGAAATGCTATTAGTGAAAATAGCCGATAATTTTTAAGATGATTATGACCTCTACAATTAAGAAAGTTTCCATCAGGTATGTTACAATGAGGCAAAATTGAGCACAATGTTTTTGTTGTATTTTTGATAATATTTCTTCTTGCAATCTGTACAATGGAAGTTTTAGACAATTGCTCTCCTTGTTCAATAATATAATCGATTGGCCCAACACAAGCAACTTTCAAACACAACATCTTTTGAAATCTCTTTGACAGCACGTTTTAACGTAACAATTAGTGTCTTTTTAAGTGTCACTATATTCCACTTGATCACTTGTACGATTTCATTCCAAATACAGTAATCTAATAGATCCAAATCAGGACTATTTGGAGGCCAATAGTCTTTGTCAATGAACGACAGAAAATTGTTGGCACATCATTCCTGTAATTTTGCATGGATGTGCGGCTTTGCACCGTCTTGCTGAAAGATCCAATCGTCCCCAAACATCCCATTGCCATATTTGAAAGCGATTGGAAGCACTTCCTTGATGTACTGATCATGATCGAGCGTGCCACTCACAATAATCACTAAAGGTGATACACCGCCCATATTCGATCATTTTGAGAGTTATAGACTCCATCACTGTCGAACATTTTCTCGCCTGAAAACAAAATATTCATCGTGTTTTCTTTTCGGAAATTTGTTTGTATCCAATTTGCAAACCTCGTTGTTTTTTCTTTATGACTATCAGTGAGCAATGGTTCTTTTTGAATCTTATATGCCTGAAGTTCTAGATCACTCTTGAGTATTCTCTGAACACTACTTCGAGAAATACCCAATTCACGAGCTAATTTTCGAGAGGATAGTGGCTTCCGCCGATTTAATCGTCTTTTAACCTTTTGAATCGCTGCTTTTGTCCGAATTTATTCTTGAACATTCACGTGAATTGACTAAATCAATAGTGCCGACTTCACGGATTCTTCTGCAACACCGCTCGATAGTTGAAAGACTGGTGGCACCATTGAGATCTCGAAAAATCTTCGTCGTTCCGTCACCATTTTCGGACTTTGAAAGTACAAGCTTTTGAAAGTCTTTACTTTTCATGTTACAAAATGGATATAACGTAGTTCCATCGGAACGCTTTTCTATGATTTTATAGAGAAATGGATTGGATATTTTTCAAAAAAAAGTGGGTAAGAAGAACGAAAAATAATGGAGATAATCGAGAAACAGTAAACCCTTCATTTATTCTGGGCCACCCGATAGATCAAACTCATCCGTCTTCTCTCGAATACTTGCGTGTATATATGATTCAACCGTCATTCGGTAGACACCAGCAAGGCTACAAATGCATACTAAACATGTTATTTTTATTTCTGTAGTACCTGTGCTATGCAGTCACGTTTCACAATAAGTATTCAAGATATTCACATCGTTGTTAATATTCAATAGTATGAATTATCTTTCATGTCATTCTTATAGATGTGGAATAGAATTTTAGAAAGCTATTTTATCCCTAATGAGATAAACATCCCCAACCATGAGATTTCCTCATAGTTGTTGTGTTGATCAATTATTGCCAGATCTGTAGATTTGAACAATAATGGTAATACTTCTGAAGCGAGAACTCAATCTGCCTCTCTGACAAAATATACGAAAGAACGTGAGCAAAAACATCTTAGATATATTTTTTCTGCTTTAGATTTTTTTCTCACCACTGCTCGAAATTCAAGCAAACGTGTGAAAAACGCTGAACAATGACCGATCAAAAATATGTCTTTTATGGAACAATAATAGATACACCGGATCCATCAACATTGAGAATTAGAAAGGAGCATATTTGTGTTGTAAACAAAGGCAGAATCGAACTTATCCAACCATTTGCTAATCGAAATCTTGACGAACACCAAGACGTTACTTTCATTCATCTAAGTGAAAGTCAATTTATCTGTCCTGGGTTTGTCGATTTGCACTGTCACGCACCTCAGTATCGACAGGCAGGAAGTGCCACAGAAGTTCCACTTCTTGAATGGCTCCGTAAATTTACTTTTCCAAACGAAGCTCGATGTTCTGATCCTTTATACGCTCGTGATCTTTATACGAAATTAGTGTCTAGATTATTGCGCAATGGTACAACGACGACTCAATATTTTGCGACGATACATCTTGAAGCAACAAAAATTTTAGCTGAAATTTGTCAAGAGAAAGGACAGCGAGCATATATTGGCAAAGTATGCGCTGATCAAAATTCACCAGATTTTTATGTGGAAACGACAGATGAAAGTATTCGGAATACAGAAGAATTGATCCATTATGTTCACCAAATGCAAAAAGGAAGAGATGTTGCTGGAATGAATGCTTTGATACATCCTGTGATTACTCCAAGATTTATACCGACATGCTCGATAAATTTACTTTCTCAATTAGGACAATTAGCAAAGAAGCACGATGTTCACGTACAATCACACATTGCTGAAACAGCAGATGAAGTTGCATTTGTGCATGATCTTTATCCAAGCATTGGAAACGGACGAGATGTAGCCATATTTCGTGAAACTGGTCTCTTGACAAGTAAAGCAGTTTTTGCTCATGGAATCTATTTAGCAGATAATGAGGTAGACGAAATGGTTGCAAGTGGAAGTGCAGTAGCCAGTTGTCCAATTGCCAACTTTCTTTTCTCCAAGGGGCTCACGGCAATAGAACATTGTACAAAAAGAGGATTGAATGTTGGTTTGGGAACAGATATTGGAGGAGCATACGCAAGTAGTATGCTTCCTGTCATGCGAGCTGCTGTTTTTGCACACAGAACAATGGATTTTGTCTCGTTTGATCGTTCACATGCTGTATTACCATGTTTTCCTGAACATAAAGATGCTGTTATTGATTTTAAATTCGCTTACTACTTGGCTACTCTTGGAGGTGCACGAGCTTTGAATATTGATTCACAAATTGGAAGCTTTGAAGTGGAAAAACAATTTGATGCGTTACTCATAGATTGCAACGTAGAAAGTCAAGCATTTGATTACTGGAAAGACGATGAAATGGATATTCTATTTGAGAAATGGATGAATGCTGGTGATGATAGGAATATTGCTGGAGTTTGGGTTCAGGGAGTCAAAGTAGGATAATCTTAGTATAGTATAACGATTGGCAAATTGTTGATTCAGTAATTTCTGAAACCTTTTCATTTCTCTATTCATGTTTAAAATTTGTGTAGTGTTTCATTTTTGATTGTAATAAACTAGGAAATATGCAGATATCTTTATAAAGTATGAAATAAAATAGAAAATAATTAAAGTAGATGCGAAAACAATACTATTTATAATATTATGTGGATACGGATCAGTAATCTGAATTTAAACAAAATAGTCATAATTGGTTATTCTGTTCTTTCAAAATCGTTCCACATTGTTAGGGTTACGCGCTCACGAAGAGCGACGACCACAATCCAAGATGTCTTTTCTTATCTCTGCTTATTCTTAAAGAAAAGCAGTGCTTATATACATATATAAAAACAACGAGAAAACGGAAAAAATACAAAGATTCATCAAGGTCGAAGAAAAGAAACAATAGAAGCGAAAAGATAGAAAAAGAAATATCGCAAGAAAGAGAATAGATATACTTTTAAATATATTATCATCTATTATCGTATCGGCTATAAATATTTGTAATTCATCGGAGTGTTATTTTCTTGTATTAGAAAAATATAATGGCGTCATATGTTGTTAGATGTTAAGTGCTTAATCATCAAATAGCAAATTATTATGTGAATCGATCAGATACTGAGAAGTTGTATGATGATACATGTAATTGATATCATAAATTACGTACTTTAATCGATTTTGCACTATTGAAGCAGTTTGAATGAAAAAACTATTCATCTTCATTAATTATTATAATTCGTGAAAGCAAAGAAGTAAATAATGAATCAGATCGGTGAGTATTATAAATTTAGAATTAGGATTCATAGTAGGCTGAACTTTTTAATGAACTGAAGTCTAGTAATGAGAAAAAATTAGGAGTGGCATCAGATTAACATGGATTATTACCATCAGTTTAAAATTGACACAAATCACATGCTAGTTATAGGTCTCCTCGTGATTCTTTCACAGAGTATCGAAAAAGGGTCTCATTGAAGTCAGTCACGAGAATTTTTTTTGAGAGTTCTAAAGATGATATTTTTGTACATAACAAAGGATTTAATTTAAGTGTCATTTCAATCAGTTTGATAAAATCAACCGCGTAAGTGAATTCTCTTGAATACTATGCATTGAAGCTTTTCTTCTGCTGTAAATTAATAATAGAATACAATATATTGTAGCTGGTTTTAGAGTACAGAAGGAGTAATTGAATAAATGTAGCGGATGTGGGAGTAGCTGTCTTCTTTCTATTGAACGCCCACACTCTCACGGTTTGTTTATTACATGGTAAAATCAGTTTATTAATAGACTTGTTCGCAATACGACTTTTGGACAATAGATAAATATTGTGATTCTTAGAAGTAAATAGAAAAAAGTACACAAGAAAATATTCACAAATAAATATTCAATACACTTTATTTCACATTGCTCAAGCAAATAGTGAATGTCAAATATAACTTTCCGATATTAGTGATATCATTATTTGGACACAACATAGGCATACTGCTGCTTTTCACAGACGCTTGTTACTAGTAAATGACGTGCAATCTATTCAAATAAATAAAGGAGTGTTTTTCAATTATAAATCAGTAATCGAAGAATAGCTAAATTTTCTTCACACGCTCTATGACAAAGAGAAATATAAATGAGGAAAACAAAATCGAATTTAACTGTCAGTTTAAACGACATGGCATTTTTCACTTTGTTTTAATATCTAGAATAGCTATTTTCATCCGAAAAATCAGTCATTCATCAATGACCACAATGAGAGTTTATTTTCTTCATTTCATTATACTTACAACTTTTTCCAATGCAAACCATTGTTTGTAAATCAAATGTGGTATTATCAGTGCGGATGAACACTGTCGTATATTCTCGTACCAGTTACGAAAGAATATTTTTTGTAATTCTCAGTATTTGATACTGAGAACCAGCAAGAACTTGATTTTTGCTATTCTGAATGCATGATTTATTTATCTATCTTGTATATAAAGGTTAGTTAACAATATAATAGAAACTGTACAAAACAAAAGAAAAACTCGCATGTGCATTATTTACATTTAGTTGGTATTTGGTTGAATAGGAGTAACATCGGTTGAGTTCTATAAGGAAAGTTTTATTTTTATGAAAACAATGTAAATGAATTGCCTTACTCGACGTAACGAAGTTACAAGTGGTGATTGTCGACTTGTTGGTAATAGTGGCCGTGATATAGTAACTCGTGTACCGTCGGGATTCAGACGATAGGACATTCTTACTGGTGTTGTTGTTGTTGTTGTTCTTTCATTCGTAGTCGATGAAGTAACATTTTGCTCCTCATGTGATTGATCTATTTCAAGCTCTATATTAGTAGCAGAGACTACAGGTAGATCTATGAAAAACAAAAACTAGAAATTTCTGTTGACTAAAAAAGAAATAATTTGCTATACCAACGTCAGTTCGTGTGACTGTCGTTATCGGGATATTGTCATGTTGATTTGTTTCATCCAGTGTTAATAATTGACTGCTAGTAACATCCGTAGTTCTATTATTTTTCAATATGTTGGAAGTTTGATCTGGTGTTGATGTATTCTCAACATTAGTTAGCATCGGCGGTGAACTACTATTGATAAATGATGTCGAGAAACAAAGGATTGAAAACTTTCAGAAATATGAACTACCTTTGTGGTGTAGCAGATGTTGGTTTTGGTGAAAACGAAACAGTTGCCGATGGTCGATATTCATTAGCCGCATTGGATAGTGTACGATTCATAATTGATTTTCCTTGACGAAATCGTCCTTCTTTTAGTGGAATTTTCGGTAACAGAGCAGCCATTACTTCTGTATTTGTGCGTCGAGCTGTTGTTGGTGTAAATTCAAGTGTACTATTTTCAGTTGAATCAACTTGATTGAGAACTCGTTCAAGAGTATCATCGATTTCATCACGAATTGGGTCCCATGGATTCAGTTTTCCAGATTCATTCGTTGATTTTATATCTATATGGTCTTGCTGATCATCAATTGAATTATCATCGATAGTAATCGTTTCAATGGATGATTCTGGTATTGGAATGATATCACTAGTAGTCGTATTTTCAATATGATTTGTTTTTGAAGGTGATGTAGCAACATCTGACGTTGTTATAGCTGCTGTTTCGACAACAATCGTTGAACAAAGTGGTTCAATATCCATTTGAGACGGTCTAAAATAGATAGCCTTCTTAGTCCTAATGCCTAATTTGTAGTATAGCATCGGAAAAACAAAAATAAGTTTATTCAATGATCGTTTTGGTTGTTTAAAACGCATTGTCAAAATCAAAAAAGATAGTTGCACTACTTTTCATGTCTCAAGTAATTATCATTGTGCAGGCCGATTAAAGTTTCTTGAAAAATGTAGAACTTACTCTCGTATAACTCGTGGAATTCTTATTATTGGATGTGACACTACAGATTCATCTGATGTCATTGTTGCTTTACTAACCGACTGCACAGTCTGAAAAAAATAAAGAATTGGTAAAAAAAAATATTTTTTTTCTTTTCCATTTACAGATCTTTTTTTAGTTGTTCGTGATGGTGATGCTTGTGTTCGTAATTGATAAATTTGCTGTGAATCAAGATAATGTTGAACGATTTCATCTGTGATCGGAACAATCATAACTTTTTCAGGTAAATGTTGACCATTTGTTGTTCGCACGTGATGATCGGAATGATTTTTTAGAATAGATAGATGTTCTGAACAGCAATTATGTGATGATAATTGAGAAAAAATCGAACAAATTAAACATGTAGGATTTTTATTAACATTTTCATCATGATTTTGTGAGATTTTTTTTTTTGATTTAATAATTTGTGATCGTCCTTGTGATGGTAATGGTGA
Organism: Rotaria socialis; assembly: GCA_905331475.1. Taxonomy (NCBI): domain Eukaryota; kingdom Metazoa; phylum Rotifera; class Eurotatoria; order Philodinida; family Philodinidae; genus Rotaria; species Rotaria socialis. The sequence continues at coordinate 10,366 of CAJNYU010000341.1, forward strand.
TATTTCTTCTTCGGAATCGGATAGTAAAATAATTGGTTGATTATTACTTTTTTTTCTCGACTGTTTGGACTTTGAATTGATATCATCATCGTCTGCCCAAAGGTCTCGTTGACCACTACGCAATCTTTCTAATCGTTGAGCTAATTGTGGCTTTAATGATGGCGGTGGTGGAGGTGAGCGACATTTCCGCTTTTCTAAATATTAAAGGGACGATGAGAAAGAAAAGAAAAAGAAAATCCGTGACAATTTACTTTGTTTTTTTCCGGTACTCATATTATTTAATGAGACGGCTGAGTATATTACTTTGCATAACGAGAATAAAAAAATCAATCAATCCAAGAACAATATCAGAATTTGAATGGATGAATTTCACCGGTTAAATGAACGATTGTTGTTCTTTCAAAAGAGATGGCGCTAGAGTGTTGAATTTGAATGCAGTTCTGGAATCTTTGATTTTTCATTCACTGAAACATAATGAATATGTTCATGTTTTTCCTTACAAAACAAGTCAGATATTTTTTATGATAAAAACTTATTTAGGATTTATTTTATTAATGAAAAAAAAAGAGACAAATTATATTGAAAAGAAACGCACAGTATTGATGTTATCATTGATAAATGTATACAGTAAAATAAAATTATCATTATATTTATTTTTTTGGTGCAATTAAACCTTCCAATTGAGCCTAAACAAAACGGATAATTTAGAATTTTCTTATTTCGATCGAATTTTACCTTGAGTTGTTGATTTGTTTTTTTCAAAAAATTTATTTCTTCCATATGTTTTTTCTCTTCAACTTGTCGTTGTTCGTTTAATTTCTTTTCCGCGGCTTCTGCATTTGATTTTGTTTCTTTCAATTGTCGTTCAAGATCACGTTTATCTTCTTCTAGTTGTACTAACTAAAATAATAATCAATCAAAACAATTCATCTATTCGATAACGAACTTTTCGTTCTAATTCAGATTTGCCTTGTTCAGCCATTAATGCTTTACGCATACCAAACGCGACACTACTTTCATAGAGTGTTTGATATGCACGTAAAGTCATCTGCAATTCATCACGTACACGAAGAAGAAGAAGACCTCGTTCAGCACAATTGATAGCCACTTGTCGAATAAGCTCATCTATTTATAATGTATGTATAAGAAAAGAATAATTTGTGGGCTCTGGTTTTAGGTTACCGAAACATTGTGAAAAAAGTTCACGTCGTACTGGGCAAATACCAGTCTCACGAGCTTGCCGTTGTTGCAAACGCATATCTAATTGTTCTTGTAAATTAATAACATCAAGACGTGTTGCTGGTGTTGACGATATACGTTGACAATAGAGTAAATCCGAATTATTTGGATCTTTTGTTATCCTAGATGAAATTCGAAATGAATACGAGTTCGAAATTGAACTAAATCTTTCATACTTTGGTGGAAGAATTTTATCAAGGATTTCTTCTAATGACAAATCTTTCATAGCCTGTTGTTTTCTACCTAGTTGTGGTGAACTAGTACCACCACCGCCAGTAATATCCATCATTTGTTGATCTAATGATGTCTGTTGTTTACCAGCGCCGAGTACTTTACGATCTTTTTCATTTTGTGCTGTTATCAGTGTTGGATTATCGAAACGAACAAGTGAACCTGAAGGTGGAATGATCGACATTGTGTTTTATTATTACAATGATCTAAATAGAGATTCAAAAATTAAAAATTAATTTGTTTGATTATAAATTGCATCATCAAGTTTTAGATTTTTTTCAGTCTTCAAGAAGCAAAAATAACGTTAAACGTCATCTCATACTTATGTAGAGAGCTATGTAACAGCTCTCCTGATTAAAAATACGAAAGTTTTCTTTTTGCATTGCCATTTAATGACAAGTCCAAGCCGAATTGTATAACAAGTGAGATCGATTTCAGATAAGGAAAAAAAACACTTATGGAATAAATTTTTGCTATCATTAACGATATCATACTTTTCAAGTTGTGAAAAGAATAGAATAGTACGACTGACCACAACCTTCAAAAATCATATCACCTAAGAATATAGAAGTTTCGAATAAATAAAATCTCTGAAATTTGTTTCTATACAACACGTTGCTAAAAGTAAACGCCATTAACAATTGACTTACAAATAGATTACTTAGCAACGGATGAATTTATTTGTTCGTTAGTAGTCGACCTCAATAATGCTTGTCAATAAGAATCCATTGAAAATATAAATGAATATAATTTTAATTTACATTTAATTCAATTTTGTTCATTTACTTTATTTTCATTGGATAACTAGTCAGCTAATGATTGATGGTCGAACAAAAAATGTTGTTTCAGTTCTTCGGTTTTTGCTTTCCTTCGTCTCATTTTGCTAAATAAATAGAGCGAAAAAAAAGTATCAAATACATAATCTAGCCTGACATCCATGTTGCTTCCCTGTCCACGTCGACATCTTTTGTACACGTCAGCGTAGCAAGTCGGCTCGGCTTCAAATTCGTTTGATTCAAAAATTGATTTTAATCATTTAAGATGGGTCAAATTCTCGACCGAGAAATTGCCGGGCCGACAAGCAATAATCAAAATCAAAGTATGCATTCTATGCTAAGAAAAAATGCTTTTTTTGAAAAATTCACATGAATTTAGTCATCAAATTTTCTGATATAACTCAATTACCTCCTGAATTAGCTTTTCAAATTCTCAAAAATTTAAATGCAACTGATCTATGTCTTGCTGCATGTGTCTGGCAAACATTAGCGAACGATGAAATTCTTTGGCTTGGGTAGATAAAATAGATTTTCAAAAGAATATTCTATGGACATCTTTTTTTTCTTCATTATAAAGATTATGTAAATCAAATTGGGCTTATGCATCGATTTATAGTCGAGCTCGTGGGGAAGGGATTTCATTTCGTAAAATATTTTTACAACTCGACGAAGGAACGTTACGATTCAATGCTGGACAAGTAATAAAACATTCTATTATCAAATGTTGTTTCTATTACTTATTATACATGTAGGGTCTACAATATTTCATTGAAAATAGATTGCTGGATGATTCATGTGAAGAACTAACTAAATTTATTCATAATACAAGAAAACTACGAGCTGGTGAAAAACGTAGATTATTACAAACGCGGTAGGTTTCGCATATAAATCAATTTAATTAGACATATACGTTAAAAGATTGCAGTTTTATGATTCTAATAAAAATTCAGACGCTGTAAAACACTAAGAACATTAGACTTTTAAAGCATCATTCTCTAGATAGGGAGATCTGTACTTTTTTAGAATATGAACGTGGCACATGTTAGCTTTCAAAAAAAGTCCATAAATATAATCGGTATATAGAGATTTATTGTTGAAATCGAATGCTACGTTTTCATGATGTTAATTGTTGATTTAATAATCTGATCATATTTGTAGACGTTGTGCAAATATTTAATTTTTCGAAAATCTTTCAAGAAAATATTGTGCAGAATATAATAACGTTTCATCGAAATGTTAGAAACTACTTGACTGATGTTCGAAACCTTAAGATTTTTGAATATTGTTTTTTTCCTAGCCGTGATATATTGGAACGTCTGATTGAGCTGCAATCCTATGAAAATCAATTTTTACCCAATGCTCTACGTCAATTCTTTGCCAAACTGGATGCGCCCGAAGATCGTAATGAATATTTATCATTCTTAATTGAAAATTTTTCTAAACGTTTTCATGAATGTAACAAAGATCTTGGCTTATCTACTGGTACGTATATGTTTTTATGATCAATAAAGTAAAACAGATAAACTATTGGCCTTTTTTATAGAAACAATTTACGTACTTTGTTTTTCATTGATTCTTCTTTCTATTGATTTAACGTCACCACATGTTAAAAATAAAATGTCAAAACGTGAATTTATACGTAATACACGCCGTGCCATAATTAATGGAGCATTGAATGATGAATTAGCTGGCCATCTTTATGACAATGTTTATTTAATTGGACATGTAGCTCGTTCAACTGCAAGTGCACATTAGAATCAAATCAAAAAAATTGATATGTACAAAACATTGCCCGGTTACTTTTCTGTACAAACATTTCATTTGTATTTTTTACTGCTAATCATAAGCAAGAGTTTTTATTTTTATATTTTTCTGTTTATTTTTTTATTTCTCTATAAAGTAGTCTGTTTTTTTTTCTTCTTTTTCTATAAGAAAACCAATGTTTGAATAATAAATAAACCGAATAGAAATTTTCATAGAAAATGTAAAGACGACTTTCGTTTAAAATACATCGTGCAAAATATAATATTGATTGATTTGTGTACCATGCTGCAAAAAAACAAGGCACGGTGACTATAAAAGTGACTTTTAACATAATACTTTGCCCGCATCAGTGTGAGCTTAGATGTTAATTGTAACAGATAGCATAAAGCAATGATGCAGAACAACTAACAATAACAAGTATGGTATGAAGGCATATCATGCTGTATCTACACTTACTCTTCTAGACAAATCGAACTTCTGTTTAGAATTTAGTTTTTGAAAGCAGAACTTTCATTTGGAAAGCGACACAATAGTATATGGAGAAGCACACTGTAGGAGTTACATCATAATGACAATATAAATTGATGCACATAGAATCCGCCTTAAAATCTCACCCGATACTCACATCTTTTTGCATCGTAGAATTTCTCAGCGAATTAAATCTCTTCTAAATTATTCTCAAAATTTACAATGCGAACAATTGTTTAAATATGCTGAAGTTAGAAATTTTTTTAAAAATATCTTTTATGGAAGGAAAAGAAAGAAAAAAATCCACGTGGACAATCTCAGCCATTCGAAAAGGCTTCAACCATCATACTTTTGTTTTTCAGATAAAAAGATTGAAAAATAAAGTTTGTAGTGGCTCCTACTATATCCAATAAGCATAACTTCACATACAAGAATGGATGGACAAACAAATCGCGTTAAAATTACGGGTTTTGGATCGAGCATCACTGTTGGTGATTTATCAAAAAAATTTGAAGTATCACAACATCGAATAACATTTACTAAATCTCAAACACAATCATCTAAGTGGTATGCATTCATCGATGGGTTTGAAAGTTATCGACAAGCAAACAATTTTGTCTCGAAATGGAGCACAATTTTCACCGATGCAGAAATCAACTTAACATGTGAATTAGACACAGATACAACGAAATCAAGGATGAATGAGTTAACTTCAAAAAGAAATTTTAATTCGAATAGATCGATTAACAGCCATGAATCGGATGATGATACACCAATGAATCCCAAGGGTGAGTGAAGGAAAAGCAAATATACAGATCATGCTTTCGCACGCAGAAAAACAAGATATAGGGAAAGTAACGAATGATAGGTTTCGATAAAATAGAAAAAGACTTTGCCATAATAAGAGTATTACAAACGAATAACATATCAATGATGCAATGTGGAAACTAAAAAGTTAGGATTGATCATATCTATCTTCTTTAGCCTACGAATATTTTTCTAAATATATATTTTTTCTGCCACAAGATGTGCACAACAATCTGTGGAACGACCTTTTAGACTATTTTACTATGCATATTTCTTTGAATCCTACTTGAGAAATGAGTTTGCATATGAATATGAATGTAATTCGAAATTGGATAAGATTCACATTCATGTTCAAGGAGCGAGGAGCTTTTGATTTCTAAATTCTCAATCAAAAAAATGTTTTTTTTTATAAAAGCTAAAAATAAATCGATTTCAACGCATAGATATATATTTTTGACGATAACGGCTTATGTTGATAGATACATCGAAAGGCGATTATCAGCGAGATTTCGATGATTCATATTCCAATCAACCAAAAACTAGCTCGAAACGTACATCATGCCGTCATGGCGACAGTTGTTTTAGTGCAGACTGTCCATACAAACACTCGCGAGACTGGCGTGCATGCAAGAATGGAACACGATGTAACGACTATACTTGTTCAGATAATCATCCACCAAGTCGTAAAGGGAAGTGTCGCCATGGAAACACATGTCGAAAAGCTGATTGTTTGTATTTGCATCCCATTGCAAACAAATCTAAGCATCCCGATCAGAATGATAGTCAGCGCGTGCGTCATTATTCTTCGGATTCATCTGACCAATCAGAAACATATCGTCAAGAACAGTCGCATTCCAAACGTTCATATTCTAATCAGCAATCGAACGAGGATGATTTCGGCAAGGTAGGATACGATCGAATTTGTTTTTTGAAATTAATTTGAATAGGAATCATTGAAGAATACAGAGAAAATTCATTCTAAAGAAAATCGCCACTTAAAATCAATTGATGTCCGCATGGTCGAACGAAAAGCAGCTGATCTACCAATTTTTGCATCACGAACAAAATTCTGTGAACGACTTCAACAAGACAAATTACTTTTGGTTATGACCGATACAGAAAGTGACGCGAGCACTCAATTACCACAATACGTTGCTGAATGTTTTCCTGATGATCTAATTGTATGCGTAGAACAGCATTCAATTGCAGCTAGAACATTTGCTCATCGAGTTGCTGACGAATACGATGGCACAGAGGAAGGCGATTCTATTGGCTATCTAATTGGAGCCACTAATCGTCAGAAGAGGGAATGTGTAACCGGTCAGAATATAATGTATATGACGGATACAGCACTGATTCATGAATTTCAAACAGATTCAAATTTGAATCTAATACGTGTACTGATCATTGATAACGTGCATGAGCGTTCATTAAATATAGACATTGTCATGGGCATTGCTAAATTATTGTTATCCAAACGGAAAATTGACTTTTACGTTGTTCTAATTGCTTCGATCCATATTGATTCTGTGCCATTTTTGAATTTTTTTCATCATTCATCGAGTCGACCACTGATTATCAAAAGTCATACGTATAAAGTAGCCGTTGAAAATCAACCACCACCTATCGACTGTCCAGAATATAAATTAATCGAAGCGCATGTAATACCAACTTTATATCGTCTATATTCGAAACATGACGGGCATACATTGATATTCTTATCTGGTCAACGTGATATTGAAAAAGCGCTGCAAATATTCAATAGTAACATTCCAAATGGATGTGTAGCATTACCTTTCTATGGATCATTATCACCCGAAGAACAAAATCAAGTACTTGAATTCGATCGACGACAGCCAAATAAACGGATGGTTGTTTTTTGTACGAATATTCTTGAATCATCATTCACACTAAAAGATGTTCAACTGGTGATTGACACTGGTCTAGTACGGGAGCTTCGTTTTGATAGTCATAATCATTTAAATATTCTTGAAACAGTACGGATTTCAAGATTTTCCGCCGATCAACGCCGAGATAGAGTGAGCCATGGAAAAAATGGTCATTGTGCTCGCCTTTATAATGATGATGAATTAAAAGAAGAAAATATTGTACCTGAAATTCTTTACGTTCCACTCGATCTAGTGATTCTTCAATTGAAATGCCTACATCTCGATATACATACATTTCCTTTTATGACTAAACCAGATTCAGGTTCACTACGTAGTTCACTTGATTGTTTAACAACTTTGATGTGCATCGACAAAGAAGAAAAACTAACACGACGTGGTGAACTTTCTGCTGCATTATCACTTAGTCCTCGGTTCAGTGCATTCATGATCAATATTTATATAGAACATAAAGACAATCGAGATTTGCTTTCGCGTGTTGCTGCTATTGTTGCCATATTATCGATTCCCACTTCTCTCTTTTTAATCAATGACACTACAAATGATTTCAACGACAATATCTGTCATAGTACGATGGCCGATGCAGACGAATATAATAGTGATTTATTCAATCTTTGCAAAGTGTTCAATGATTGGCGAACAAAAGGTACCATCAATCGAACAACTCATAAATGTATCACTTGTAATAAATCATATCAAGATAGTTCCGAAACTTGTCAATCGTGCCGAAAAAAGCATTCGTTTATGAATAAACTTAACAATCAAGTTCTTCAGTTAGTCGAAAATTCCATCAAATTTTACATTGACACTATAACTGATTCTCGCTGGAAGTTAACAACAAGAAGTAAAACTGACAATAAAAAATCGAGTAATGGAGATATTATCGGAGAGCATCTTCAAAAACTGTTTCCTGATCATATCGGCCATCTTCTCGTGTCCCATTTACCAGATGAAGGTATCCGTTTGATCGCATGTAATCTACGTGCAATTATAGACAACAGAAGTATATATGTTCAACGAGCACATGATGACAAACGAAAATATTTCGTAGCTATGTTAATTGCGCGTTCACTTTCAGGAAAGTATATCGTTAATGGACTTCATCAAATATCAACAGATCAACTTCCCGAATCGTCCATAGAACAATTAATTGTACGAGAAAATATTGGTAGGTCAGTGAACAAGGAAATTAGAATTGTATTCAATAGTATTCGCTTAGAATCGTGGGCAAAATGGCTTTCGTATGAGTATGACCCAAATTCGTGTCGTTTAACTATTTGGGGTCTTAAAACAGAACGTTCTCAGCTAGAATCGATTTTACAGCCAATTTTAACAAGTACTCATTACAAAACAATTGAATTTGGTTCGATACGAGCAACATTTCAAAATGGTCTAATTTGTTCCGCTATGGAGTTGATCGCAGACGCTCTTCGACTTCATCTGCAACGAGTACCGTGTAAAACTTACGAAAAACTACAACAGTGGTTGAAAGTAAAACTCGATCTTAATCGACATGATATCAAAGAGAATAACTTTCAAGAGTCTAAATCACATGGAAGTAGTGATGACGACGACAATGATGATGATTATGAAGCACCCCCTTTTTATATTTTACTAAAATCAACAGATGCTTTTCAGAAAGCAGCGGCACGTTTACCATCTCATTATCTATGTCCGCAAGCAGTTTTATCGTCGTCCACAACTGGTACACATATGAATGAGAAGGATGCATGGGGTCGTCACTTAACCCTGACCATTCCACAAGATAGTAAATTTATGACTGATAAAGAAATTCTAAATCATCTAGTTCCACATGCAATCGATTGTCGACAATACGGTAAGAGAAGTATCAAAGCATACCCTGCCATTCAAATAGTCAATCTACCACGCGATGCTAATGAAACATTCATACGCCAAATTTTACAACCAGTCAATCCGATAAAAATTAGTCTACGACATACACACACAGATGGTACAGGTTCATCATCAGCACATATATTTTTTGCTGAAAAGAATGCACGCCAACAAGCTATTGACAATCTTCAATCAGACTTTTGTCAAAACCCTATTCAAATTACTGTTCGAAATGGAACAAGTCATAAACTTGTAAAGAAACAAGTCGTACCGATTCTTACGGAATTAGAAAGTAAAAATTCAGAAACAAGCACATTTCTGATAACAGCAACTAATCGTGAATCTGCGCTTCAAATTTATAAAGAAATCATTCCAAATCTAGAGCCATCATGGCAAATTGATGGCTCAGCAACAGTAACCGTAACGCATCCTCATTTGTATCCTGATTTCGATACACTCATTCAACAAATAGCCACTAAATTCGAAGTTCAAGTTCAACAGCAAGCACTAACTCAAAAACAACATAAAGGTCATGCGAGTATTCGTTGTTATTTTAATCATGGTACTCCACAAAAAACGGCACTAGCAGCAGCAACACTTGCACAAGCTACATCACCAATTATTATCAAAATGATAAATCATCGGCAGGCGCAACTGTTCGATGAACTTTTTTCCAAAGGGATTATTCAAGATTGGTCGAATAAATTGAAACTTGAAGTAATGAAGAAAGAAAAATCTAGTACATGGGTCGAAGTTTGTGGTCCTCAAGTTCAACAAGGTCAATTGATGCGTCAAATTGCCGATTATTCCGATACGTTTGATGAACGATTTCGTGTTCTTGAATTAAATTCAACGACGGCTAACTTCTTTGGACGAAAAAAACTAGCCGATAGCCAACTTCAGGCAACTGCTGATCAATGGATTAATTGGGGCTGTCATGTAAGTTACATATCAAAGACAAAATCGATTGTGATCTATGCAGAACCTGAAACACAACAAAAATTAATTGATTCGTGTGAAACTGATGTCAAACATATTTTAAATAAAATTTCAACTGATAGCGGTACTACTCGTAATCAAAAGAAATGTGTATTTTGTGATAAAACATCGTATTCAACCAATACATTACGTGCGTGCGGTCATGCCTACTGTCAATGTGCTTCAACTTATTTGCTAGACACATATCCATTGCAATGTAACGAATCGAAATGTAAAATGAACATTGACATGGATGATCTATTCGAAATCTTCCGCGAACGAGAAAAACTTATGCGCGCATGCAAAAAATCACTTCAAATCTATTTGAAAACTGATTCGAGCCTGCAAGGTTATTTATTTTGTCCGAATCCATCTTGTGAAGGTCTCATTAAAGCTAATCGAGGCTATCAAATCTGTGTCACCTGTGGCCGAGATGTTTGTCCTCTTTGTTCTTTGATGGATGATGAATTACATCAAGGTAGAACATGCGATGAAAGAAATATGGTTCATCGCATGGGTGATTTTCTACCCAATCTATTTAAGAATGCAGAAACCTTCGCACGTGCCAATTGGGCACCAGGAACGCCACCCATCATTCGTATCGATTATAATATGTCTTTAGCGGATCAGTGTCCATCAATGAAACGTTTCTACAAAGGAGTGGAGACTCTTGGCCATTCTGTACCACCAGATATGGCACGAGGCTTTTTTACATTTCACGGCACAGCACCAGCATCCATTATACCAATTTGTACCAATGGGTTTGATCCAGCTCGTCGTGCAGGACAAGCCTATGGAGTAGGTGAATATTTTGGCGTCACTTCAGCCGTTTCACATGGTTATTCTTGTCGAGGAAGTGCACAGGGACCGTTTAGCATGATTATAGCTTTTCTTCTGAGTTGTCCTCAGCTAAGTACACATGCAGGCTTTTGTCATGTGATGAACAATCCAATCGACTGGTCGTGTGCCTTCAATTTACCAGTGCTGGTTGTTTCTTATGGTAATCAAACTACTTGTCCATCGCCATTTTAGTAGTTCTTCAATAAATACTCGTGCGTATGTATGCCTTTTCAATTGTAAGGGGACTTGCAGAGACAGTATTTATACGAACTTTGCAAGATATTTAAATTGCTGTATTCTTGATAATAAATGGGGAGAAGTTGATCGAGTTTATTGAGAACATAAAAAATGTAGTTAAGGTATTTACTGCTTCGTTCTTAAAAGGGAGAGTGTATACCACGTGCATCGTACTGAGAAGCCTCGATTAACTGAAACAATCATATATGCAACACTCATTCTCTAGTTAATGAAAGAACTTCTTTTTTGCCATACAGTACCCTTTCCGACTATAAATCCAGTCGCTTATGCAGTTCCATTCGGTACGAATCATCGGTTTCAAGATGTACCTTACATTAACTAGCGTGGACGTTTTTCGTTGGCTTGATCTGCTGAACAAAATGCATATCAAGACATCGATGTGTCACTTAAAAGTTTGCTACTTTACACAAAAGACTCATTCTAGAATATTTTCCCTGTATGTAAATGTTGATTTTTTTCTCAACACCCTAGTCAACTCTCCCTAGAAGACTCCCCAGGGAGTCCCTAGGGATTTCGTTCTTTTGCGGGGACTCCCTGGGGACTCCCCGGGGAGTTATCTGGTCAAAATCGATGAAATATCTAATTACTAATAAATTCTTCTTAAT
>CAJNYU010000342.1:0-19711 GCA_905331475.1 Rotaria socialis
ATAGATAGATCTAATCATCTTTAGAATATCCTGAAAATTTCAGGTGAAACGAATGTTCCTTTGTCGAGATATTGAATTATTAAAAAATCCTCGCTTATTAAAGACAAGGTGCAAAATGTCAGCTTACTTCAATATTCAATATCTCGATAAAGGAACATTCGCTTCAGCTGAAATTTTCAGGATATTCTAAAGATGATTAGATCTATCTATGAACAAAATTTCAGGTCAAAACTCCGTTTATCTGATTTATTGCTCAATATCGAAAAAATGGTCAAAAATTCAGTAAAAAGGCCATAAATCGACTCCAAAGGCCCATGGGGAGAAACCCTTTTAGACTTTTGCTAGTCTCGCTGAGATCTACAAAGTGGCATATGTCCGATTCAAAACAGAGCGTAACACATGAGGACCTTCCCTCGTGAGTGAAATCTGAACTAACTCCAAGATAATCGTAATGGAAATAATTCATTATTAAGAACAGATATTTCAATTGACAGTAATTATAGAAACTGTAGATATGTTAATATTCTATTTCTAATGTTTAACGAAGTATATCTTAATCTAATGGTTCTAGTAAACATCATTTAATGATGTGTTTTCATTAGTAATCAACAGTCGTTCTCTGCATTGTCCCTTTGTCATTAGTCTCGTATACTTAACGAATGAAGTGGGAGTTCGTTTCGTATTCCATTTGTTTAATGGATAGATTGAAGTTAAACTGATGATATAAACGAACCTATCTGCACTATATTTAACAGATTGAGTTATTATGTTTCCCAGGTCTGAAAATTGGATATATATATATATATAGTCTGGTACAATCTTGTAAGACCTTATCAAAAGATCACTTCAGACTGTCAAATACATGTAAGTGCACGACTTCGAATGAATCTTAACATAAGATGAAAGCAAAAATCTTTCAAGAATTTTGTTGTAAGATATTTGGGTCAGGCTAACTTAAGCGTTAGGCAAAATTAAACGCAATCATTTGGAATTTTTAAAATTTCATGGATTTGAAATAACGATTACCTCTAAGTACAATTTGTTTTCTACTATTATAAGTTTATTATATTAATTTTAACTGGAGTAGTAAAATTTTCATTCAATACTAATTTTCTATCAAGTTTTATTGAAGTTTGCAACTGATAGTATTTCTTATTATATGCAAAAAAAGCTATCTATAATTTTGGAAGATGTAGATTTCGATATAGTTTCAATTAATGAAACGATCAAGTGATAACTAATTTATAAAGCTATTCTAGAGCCATATTGTATAATTCTCTAAGAAACAAGTGTTCATCTAACTTTAGTGAATTTAGAAGACTCAAATTAATTTTTTAATTTTGCTTTGGTAAAAACCTCGCAAACCATGAGTTAAATCTTATTACTAGTAGAGAGCAAAAAGAGATAATCAGTAAAAATTTTATGGTACATGATATCAGTTAGTAGCCACGATATGTAAAATGTTGAGTGCGACAGTGATTATAATGTTAGAACAAGGTTCATCTAATGTCCGACTAAAAATAGTATTGAAACAAAAAAAATTTTTTTTTGTTTTCATGTAATGTAGATTTTATGAATAATTTCTGCTATGAAATCATAACAGAAATTATTCATATATTATTTAATGAAATGATTATACATCAATTCAACTTTGTCGCCGCCGTTTCTCAATGCACATGATAATTAAAAATGACTTTTAAATAAAAAGAATTGAAAAAAATTAAAATATCTTTTCTTTTAATTTAATGTGGAATTTCCAACATGTTTACGAAATCATGAAAGAAGTTGTTAATATGCTATTTAATGAAATGTCTCTCTAACAACTAGGATTTTGTCGATGATTCTGAATGCGTATGACAATTAAATATCATTTATAAATAAAAGAAACATTTTTCTCTAATGTTTCGCCTAATTAAAAACGAATTTCGGTTAAGTTTACTTTTGCCTATGACATAATTCGTCTGAATAAGAGAGAAACACTACAGAAAAACTTATGTTGATAATCGATTCATGTAGAGCTATAATGCAACATTCTTTTTTTATTAGAGAACTTGTTTTCCATGGTTTGTGAAAGAATCATCGGATGGTTTTCGAGCACTGACAAACAAATGAAACTGGAATAAAGACCCAATACTGAGAAAATCAGTATCATGTTCGAACGTTCCCCTTACAGCATCAAGTTTTATCCGTCGATGGTATTACTTGCTCGTCATTGTCCTACACATTCTAGTTACATTCAAAGTTGTTCGACTTTGGAAACTGTTGCGTGTGATTATGCGCTATCTTTACTCGTAGTTTTATGTTTCACGCTTCTGATTTACATCCATTCGTTCATTTTTCATAATCCATTTGCAATTCTTTCACTTTTCTCAGCTATGAATGTACAATAATCGTAAAATCCTCGCACTGACAACAGAGGTTTCTGTATATTGATAGACTGAAATTAATGTTCAAATATAATTTGAAATGAATAAATCATAATGATAGAATTCAACAGGACCCTATTGGATTTACATCTGAACACAAGACATCATGTAATCCTTCCTCTTACTCTCTTTTCTGATTTCCTGCTCTTGTTATTTAATAATCGATTGTAATGATTGGCGAAGATAAAATAATTTTCAAGAAATTAATTCTTATCCAGTTGTGCTTATCTAAATAATAAAAGAAATTGCCAATTAAATCTTTTTTTCAGGTTTCAATTATAGTTGAAGGAGAACATCCAACTAAAAAGACATATTGAAGAATATGAAAAACATTGGATGGCAAAGTGAGTTCTCGATTCATGTAGTATATTCACATTAATATATTTTTTAAATAGACTAGATGGTGAAAGAGCAAGTTATTTTATTGAATTAGGTAAATCATTATCAAATGACGCCGATCGTAAACAAAAAGAAAATAAAACGAATATGTCGGGCGCTAAACTCGACTAAAGGTCGATTGAAAGCGTCGCAATATCCTACTGATTTAACGAAAACGTGTCGGTCGATTGTTAGACTTATGTACCCTGATGTATCAACACGTGCCAAAATGTTAATGTCATTGCTGCCAAATGAAACAGTTAGTGCGATTCACGCTAAGACAATAATGAATTAATTTGGAATAATAATTTCTTTTTATCTTAGAATATGCCAAACTAGTTCATGATCAACCCAGGTCGAACATTCCGGTCTCCGGATCCCGTAGAATACTCCAGGGAATATGCGGGAAATCGCTGGAACATGGAAGCAGGATTCCGGTCAAAAATACGGCCGGACTTTTCCGGCGAATTCCTGCCAAGTTCTGGTGCTTTCCGGCAGGAATTGATCGGAAATAACCGGAAAAATTTCCAACCGGAATACTGCTTCCACAAAATCAACGGAACTACTCGGAACCGGCCGTTTCCAGGTCGGACTATTCGATCTGGGAACCGAACGTGTCTACCTATAAACTTAATAATACCATAGGCAACGTTTTTGGAGCTGCTCAGCGTGAACAAGAAAATAGTAATTCGTCCAAATCATAATTTTTTTTGACAAATGTGATCATATTTTTTTGTATTTATACACACATATATATAGAAACATACATTTATTTGAATTTACTGTATAGATTAACATGAAAAATGAAATAAAACCCCTATGAACATTCGCTCTAACTATTCCCAAACAAGTTTCTTATTCATTCAGGGGTGACGCATACCAGCACTTAAAATGCTCGCTTTAACCCTAATACAGAATGATTCATTGAACAGAATCAACATAATTGTACCCTTTAAATTGCAAAAATAGGGCAATACAAGCAAAAATGACAAGTTTATGAAATGCTTTAACTATAATGCATTGAATATAATGAATATGATAAGATCATTCTAACTGCCAAAAAACTAGAAAAAATTACAGATAATCAACAACACCATGTGTTCTTGTTGTAATGCATTAGCAATAATCAAAACGGTCATATTGTGCAAATTTTAATGAATAATAATGTATTGAACATATTAAATATCATCACATTGTAAAATTCTAACGCATTACAATGCATACTGATATATCAACTAGTGAGGGAGCGTATATGGAATTACTTGCGATTTGAGCAATCCGTGCAACGTGAACATTTGATGAAAGTCTTTTGGACACACCTAGGATGATTTTGAATAGGCAAAAATAGAGAAATATATTTCTATTACTTTACTTTGAATGTCTCATCCGCAAACCAATATTTGTAGACTTCCAAAATTGAAAGATTCGAGGTCGTAGTAAAAAATGATCATTTTGTTGTCTTCGTGAAGGACATAATTTTTACCAGGATCTGTTTGTTTCAGATGATCAGGAAGTCGGTTGTCGGCATTCACTGATATTGCATAACGTTGTCGATGAACTGTTCTCAAAAGTGTGTCTTCTTGAGGCAGTTAGCCAGCTGAACCTAAAGGAAAAGATCTCAATACAGAATGTAGAATAGTACTTGATTGCTCTTCGCTGTCTGCAGAACGATATTCTATTTTGCTCTTGAGCCTTAAAACTCGAAGTTTGCTTAGATTCGGCGCATGACAATATTCAGCTGGTTCTCAAAGAATAGTATCCATTGACGGACTCGTATGACAGCGACCTAATCAATGATCAAAGCTAACGAAAATCATCTTTTTTATTTAAATTTACCTTTGAAATCTCGATGCTGGCATCGAAAAATCGTTTTTACATCAGTTTTTCGTTCCAAGGTATAGATATAACCTTCATAATCAAACATCGATTTTCCTTCCTTGCTTGAAAATTTCTTGATCGTACTCATCATTCTTAAAACAGTAGCAAATTATTGTATTATTATTGAAATAAGTGACTGTCCTCACTTTTTAGAATTATTTTATACTCAACTTTCAAATTAATTGTTTTGTTATATTTATTTGAAAATGCTATTAGAATACTGGCTTTTGCTTGATGTGGATAACAGTGTTAACAAAATTGACAAGTTTATTAGTTAATTAAAACACAGTGTTTTACTTTAGCCAGTGACAGAAAGAACATGAAATAGTTATAATAATTTACACTACATTCACGACGAATTGTCTGCGACGAATTCATCTAGCACCGTATTTATGAAAGAGAGTTTCTTCGATCCTTAAATCAAATGCTAAAATTATTATATTTTATCTTTTTCCGAAGTAGACCGAACAGAACATTTCATAGTTAGTTATTAACTCTTTGTTTTCATTTATTTCAGGTGCCACTACAATATATCAAACATCATGAGTCGTTCCACTTCTTTCAAGTAATTATTTGAGAATAAACAGTGACTGTTAACTTGTTTCATTATTATAGACAATTCGTGCATTTCATCTATCAGTTATGCTATGACATATACGACGCCACCGACTACTTATCAACAGCAAATGCATACATAAAATGCTGTATCTACAGGCATGAACACATTAGAATTTGGTTTCAAAGCTAAAACTTCAGCGAAGACTTGGCATCTTGATGATGTCAGCGTTATAGATACAAATGCATCAAACTCTGAAATGTTGATAAATGGCAACTTTGAGAATGGTACCCTAATCGGTTGGCAAGCGTTCTGTTCGAATTTGAATGGTGGCGGAACAGGTGGCACTATTACTCAATCATCTTGTCATAATGGCTCATATTTTTATGATGGTGCGAGTGCTGTAGCCTATGATTTTTTACGTCAATCATTTTCAATGGCAATCAGACACGTTTACGTTTTGAGCTTTTGATTATGTACAAATGGACATGCTGCAGAAGCTGCCTATGTCAATATCAGTTAAGAACTAGTGCATGAGCTTTGTTTGCTAGACTGATTTATTATTTTTGTCATTTCAATATAATTATACATACAGTTTAGTTACTAATAAAATATCAACATATCTCTATTTCTTTCATATGTTATTGAGTTATTTTACGTTTGTTTTGTAAATCTTCTGTTAATATGATCAATAAAAATTCAATTCATTTACAACATCGTACAAGTCAGTTTTGTTGTTTTAATAGTTTATCAATTAATTGTTGATGATCGCAATATCAACAATGAATTCTCGTACTTTATCAGGGGAAGCTTGTTGTTGTTATCGATGATAACGAATTGGGATATGAGATGCAAATTGTTCAGCAGTTGGTACACATACAAAAAAGTAAATTGTTCGATGGTTGTTTTCGACAGATGAATCTAAAGAAAGAAATGGTTGAATGTATGTTTAAAATAAACAGTCAAATCAGGTCATACGAACCCATAAAAAAAGATTATGATGTTTATTTTTCTAAATTACTCGTTTCTTTCGAACCAATCAAAAACTTTAGGCTTTGGCACGTCAGTTGATTCATTTCACATAGTAATCCAGGTGAAAACACGCGGTACGCATACGGTAGTTTTCGGCTTCACATCCAACAGCATCTGAACGGTCGTGTTCAGCAGTGTTACGGCAAAATACGAATAGCTGTATCCATCATCCTGCAAAGTGAACTATCATAACCCACTTTGTATGTTCCATAATAAATTTGTTTCTAACAAAATGCACCAATAAAAGAATGTTGACAATGAGTAGCTAAATCTCGTAAGTATGATCGATTTGAATTTCCAAATTTTAATGGCTATAAATGACAATCATTAAATGTGTATTTTGCATTTGACACAATTTGTTTTCTAAGAATATTATCTAATACGAAGAGGATCATTTTTCGTTTAAATGAATAACTGTTATTGTTTTATTGTCGAATGCAAGTTCGAGTGATTTAGATAATTGTAAATAAATTTTTCGGTCAGTTGAATATGCGCATTAACTACATCGCGGCACCATCCACAAATCATACATTCATTTTCGTATATACCAGAATAGTTGATTATGACTTGTTTGGAGAAACTGTTAACGGATGAACCTTGTGACCTTGCAGTTATATCCCATGGATTAATTGTTGATCCCATAATTGGTTGAAAAGGTTCATACAGCATGTTAACATCATTTGATACAACGTAGAAAGAAAATACAATTTTCCATATTTCTTTAGGTACATTAATAAGTTGTTCAAAATACTAACATGAATTTTATTTCGTATCAATATTTTAAATTAGATCGGCGAGCTGATAGTACCAACTACGGATAATAATTTATTAATTCCAAACTATTAGTGTCGTTCGTAGGTGTAAGACTTATTTTTTCTTCTTGAGTATAAACGATTAACATTATCACCTAATTCATTTAATTTCTATTCGACATTGGTAATAAATGTTGTTCCTAAAGAGTACAGAAGAAAATTTAATATCATACAAAAATACAAAATAATTTTTCTTCAGAATGTGTATCTATGCATTGTAAACCAATAATATCACTAGAAATAATCTATGTAGTAATTCGTCACGCACATTATTTTTATTATTATTACGCGCGGCAACCATATGTCTGTTTACATCATCAGTGGCACATATAGTAGGTACTGCAACAAGCATTGTAACAATGGATACTCAGGTCGAACATTCCGGTCACCGGATCCCGTAGGATACTCCAGGGAATATACGGGAAAGTCACCATAGCCTGCAGGAAAATACGGGAAATCGCTGGAACATAGAAGCAGTATTCCGGTCAAAAATACGCCCGGACTTTTCCGGCGGATTCATGCCAGGTTCCGGTGCTTTCCGACAGGAATCGATCGGAAATCACCGGAAAAAATCTGAAAATTTTCCAACCAGAATACTGCTTCGACAAAATCAACGGAACTACCCGGAACCGGCCGTTTCCAGGTCGGACTGTTCGACCTGGGTATCTAAAAGAAAAGGGAGCAAGTGAAAGAAAGATCAACCTGAACTAAATCGGAAACAGAAATAGAGATTTAAAAGGTTTTACCGCAGCGGTTCACTTAATATACATTATCCTCTTCGCTATATTCTTATGTGCGTGCATTTACCTTGTGACCCACTCAATGTTCTATTACTTCATTATTTCCTCTTTGCTGCTATCCACTCATTCGAGATCACTCTCTATTATCTAGAGAAAATGTAAACGTAGTGGAAAGAATCGTTTTTACTTTTTAAACACAGTGATGTACCTAGGTGAAAGAAAACGGCCCGTAAACGGCCTGAAACGGCATAAAAACGATGTAAAACGTTAAAAAACGGCGCCGTTTCCCGTCAGCTCGGAAAACGAAGAGAATAGTGATAAAAGCGATGGCCGTTTTCTAACAAAAAAACGGCCTGTAAAACGAGCTGACGGATTACGGCGAAATAGGGTGAAAATTAATGCCGTTTTATGTCGTTTTATAGCCGTTTCAGGCCGTTTTCGATGGCCTTTCAGACGGCAGGATGATGCTCCTGGGTACTCTTGTTCATTGATTGTAACAGTGACAGGGCTAGTCAGTCCAATATATGTGGGAAAACTAATCTTCTTGTAAGACACTGAAACACCTTCGCCAATGTTCAAAACCTTGAATACTTTCATGCATTTTGAGTTGTATTCAATAGAATGTATAGTTGAAATAGTTGGTACATTCGTCTTGTCAAAATAGCCTTCAAAACGAAAGAAATCAAAATTAAATGATTTAATTTATTTTAGTTCAATACTACTCACCTATCCCTAGTATTTTTGATTCCTCGGGCGTACTCCATACCATCTTTCATATTATTGAAACTGAGTAAATGATTTCCACTGGACACCAGAGAACGCATCCTAATCTTAGTCTCACCACACACTCTATCAAAGACATCTTTACACTTTTGAACTTTACCATAGTCGCGAGTGAATAACTGAATGGCAATCTATCACATACAACAGTTTTATTCACCTTAATTTTATATAAAGAACTTACCTGATTACAAATCATCTTTTTAATTTCGAATGTTAAACACGAGGAGAAGTTATCCGCGTTATCTGTGAACTCGTGTAACGTTTTTTTTTATGTATGCAATCTTCTTTGAATTGCTTGATAATGATCTCATTGGTAATTAAAGAATCAAGATCTATCTGTGCAGCATTAGTCAGAGTAAGAATGTAGGAAGACGGCGCCGAAGCAGTGTGAGTGGTCGCAGCTGTTGTCAACACGCTGTGCCAGACAAATGAACCGACAAGTACAGATATACCTTTCATTCCAAAATATGTACTTTGATTCTCCCTAAGTTCTTGAGGTAATACCTTTTGTACCCAGTCGAATGTACAGAAGATTTCGTTATCTTCGATTTGCGAAATAATCTGGTTCTTTGTTTCATTTTGCAGAGCACCACAAATATAATGACTAGACCACTCTATTATATGTTGAGATGTATTATCAAAGTCACACTTGGTCTCACACTTGAACTCTTCGTTGCTAATTTCCCAATTCCATCGAGTGACCGACAAATATTAATACAATCGGGATAGTCAGAGGTATGTAGCCGAGTGTACTTATATTGATATTCAGGACATTTAGGATTACTAAGACTAAAGATGGTTCAATGTGTAATACAATCTGAATTATTTGAGTAGCAGCCACTATGGATCACTTTTCCTATTGCTCTGCCATATCAGTTTGTTTCAGTAAGCGTCTTCTGATCGATCTATGGGACGGGCATCCCATTAAAGCTATCTAAAGAGAGAAAAATAAAAATTGATCCTTTAAAATTAAATTCAACTTTCATCTGTCACATACTTGATAGATAACTCCATGCTTCAATACCTTCGACGGAGAATTCGTCCAATCCAACTAATACGTGTTGTTGTGCATGTGTTAGACTACTAAGAATAGCAATCTGTTTCTTATGCTGGGACCTTCACACAAAGTGTTATCCCAGTACTTCTTGTAGTTAACAATAGCATGCGTCTTTTGAGATTGGAGTAGTTGCATTGATAGATAATTCCGCTTTTTCACCAATGTTCATGCATAGAGTTTTGAGATCATAGTTGTCTCTTAATTAAGAAAAATATGCAAATTTTTGAGAAAGAATAGAGACAGACTCTATTCAGATTTCTGATAACTTGTAGATTGGTATAAGCAGTTCGATAAACTCCATCGGCGTCTTTTCTGAGTTCATTTTATCTGAAATGAGGGTATCACTTTTGGCCAGTCAGTTGACAAAATGCTTGGCTTTGTTAGGATAGGCACGTTGCCGAATATCTGGTTATTTTTCTGCTTTTAGTATGTACTTGTTATCGTTATTTATTTGATGAGCAGTTTTTGACTATATGTTCGGAGCAACCAAATTTCTCCATCACGTCGTCGTAGCACCATAACTGGGATAGTAGAGAGACGAATCGAACTTGTTCAACATAAACATCATAAATCTCTTTCTAATTTTACACTACTTCGCTATTGATGGACATATTAATCATTTGATTTTTCTCAGCATCTATTTCGAGTTCAATAAAAAGGAGAAATTCGTTGCCTTGACCTGTGGCAAGTGTTTTAGATAAATTGAAAGAGTTTGTGATTTTCCCAGAACATACCTCGTTAACTATGTGCTCTTCGACTAAGTTTGGAAAGTCAGCGGTGCATACCAATTTTTCCATGATGTTGTAGCAGGGTTCTTGCTTGATATCGAATTGGGGTTAGATTTGCCTCAGCCAGGATTAAATTCATCGTATCTCGAATATCTTCGATTATACATGTGATGCTATTCGTAAACTGAGAATGACAGTAATTGATTCAAAATCTGCAAATATCGACATAAATTTTCTGTTTATTTAGTGTCATCTAAAATTGAAATGTATTAGTTTAAATAAATCATTAAACGGATGAGAATGATCATACGGGCCGCCGATTGGGAACCATTCGCTCCTTGGACACACAAAGATATTAACCAGATAACAAGCAGAAGGTGATGGACGATTGCATCTTGGAATAACGTAGCATCATTCGACTCCAAAAAAGATACATGTTTAGGACAAATTGACTTGGAATCACCAGTAAGAATATTCTTAAATATCGATTGTTTCACAATCAAAATCTTCTCGTTAATTAATCATTCTGCCATCTTATAATTTGTGAATAACATAAAGTTGTTTAAGATGTAGCCGACTGCCTCGTTGAACTAAGTAAATGAAATTATAAAATAGTCGTTTCTAATAAAAAAGAATCTAGGCAGAGACTGAAAATAAGATATCTTAGATTATCAGAGTTTCTTACTATATGCTGATGTTTCTCATTTAGACATTGTCTCATCAGTCCAGAGACAGCATTGATCATAATTAACGGGAGCATAAGCTGACTTGAATGTAATATTATACATTCTTTTTCAATGCCATCAATAAGTATCTTTTCTGCAAATATAGACATAATCTTCACATGTAAAATTTCAACAGCAATTCAGCTAACTTGGGAGCACACTCAACATTATTACTAATCTCATTTATTTATGAATAGCTGAACGCCTTCAAATATTATCATAAACAACACAGAATGATGATCAAACGAATTGTTTTCTTCTATTCGATATTAATAGATTCATTGATTATATTATCTTCAAGTAGGACAACACAAGCGAGTTTTTCCTAGTTTTATGTCAATTGAAATTGTTTTCAAACAATAACTAGATGGAATTCGAGTTTCACTCGACTACGAGATGCGGTGCGAAGCATATACGCGTTATGCGAAGTCATTAAAAACGGAAAAAGATATATCAAGTTCGATCTTAAAACTCTTACCTAAATTTTCAACGAATCTTCTATGACTTTCCAATTTCGAGATCATCACGCAACAAAAATCACTTTTTAAATGCGTACGCGTCAAGTAAAAAAGTAAATAATTTAATAAAACAAGAAATATACCAAGTAAAATATAGTTTACTTTGAATAAAACAAGAAATAATTTCATATTAATTTTTAAAAAGTTATCTTATCACAATCTGTAATTTATTAAAACTGTTTCATCAAATTTGTATAGTATAAAATGTTGCAATTTTTTTTAATCCATTTAACATTTATAAATTTTCAATATAGTCAGATATATTATACATGTATACCATATTATTAGATATTGCATATCTATATAATTATCTAATATATTAAGTAAAAGCTGTTGGATTTTTTATATTTTAGATAAAATAAAACGTTTCAACAATTATAATAACAATTTTATCAAAGATTATATTATTAATTACTTTATAGCAAAATAAAATATGTTACAGGAAAATTTCACTAATTGTATTTAAATTATTGACTATCTAGAAATAATCTAATCGACTTGTAATTCGTCATATGTGATATTTAAAACATGTATAAAAGTAATTTGTTAAAGATAAATACTATAACATTATGGTAATTCTATATGAATATGTGTATTTAATAAATTTAAAAAAAGAACATTTTTCTTTGTTTAATCTCATTATCTAAATCTTTCATTAGAAAACTATGTAACTTAGTAGCCTTTACTAAAAATCAAAAATTTAATTTACTTTAATTTACAAATAGATATACATTAAGTTAGATGGCTCTGTATTCGTATTTTATCAATAGTATTTATTATTTTCAATCATATGTAGCAGAACACGACTGGCTAAGCAATATTGGTGACATCATTTTAATTATCTTATACTTGAAACTATAATTTTCTTTGAAAATTCAGCGTTTTAAAATCCTATTTGTTACACAGCGAAAAATTTTATTTAAAAAGTGGAAAAAAGATATATTAAGTTTGTTCTTCAAACTTTTACTTAAATTTTCAACGAATTTTCTATGATTTTTTAATCCCGAGATCATCGCACAACAAATGGCTATTTTGATGCGTACGCGTCAAGCTAAAACCAAAAAAAAACCGCGACGGACTACATGAATGCTGTACTTCGCACCGCATTAAAAATTATAATGATGATGAAAATACTAGACAATTATTCTCTCATCATTATGTAGTCGCAGTTTCTACTCGTCTATTAGTTCTACAACATGAAACAACCCATGTCGCACAGTTTTTTGTCAAATCCAGATATATATTTTGGAAAAAGAATTCTAATTAATCGAAAACGAAACTATTTTAGTGGATATTTTGGGAATTATTATTTTTACAGCAACATCTTTAATAAAATATTTATCTCATAAATGGGACTGATTTGAGATTTGTGGCTACTACAGGTGGCGCAGACACATCGACATTATCAGGGTGCACCGAATTCAACACGATTCTGCCGGTTTCCGGTAGTTTCGTTGATTTTGTAGAAGCAGTATTCTGGTTGGAAAATTTTCAGATTTTTTCCGGTGATTTCCGATCACTTCCTTGCGGAAACCATCGGAACCTGGCAGGAATCTGCCGGAAAAGTCCGGCCGTATTTTTGACCGGAATACTGCTTCCATGTTCCAGCGATTTCCTGTGTTTTCTTGCAGGATATGGTGGCTTTCCCACATATTTCCTGGAGTATCCTACGGGATTCGGTGACCGGAATGTTCGACCTGGGACAGGATGCATCACTTTCATGAAAAACCAGCGGTATACCGGCGGTAGAGCGCACATTATACCGAACGGTGAACCGTCGGTTTACCGCCGGCTTTTTCCCGGTTTGAATCACATTGGAAGTTCAGCGTCAACTGAAGATGAAGAAGAAAAAAATCAATTTGAATTTAATCATACTACAGCTTCTATTAGTTTGAATCATCTTCTTGAATTTTGTCAATTTTACGATTTCGAGAAAAGAAGGAGAAGAAAAAAAATTGTTCAACATGTTTATGTCGGATAATTTTCTTTATTGAATATAATGCTTTTTCGATCATCAGTTTGATTCAAATTTTCCATAGAGTGTACTTGTGAAATATTTTTAATCAAACTTCAAGAATTAATTCTTACAATTTAGTATTAAAATAAGCTGTCTAAAATTTCATAATATTTTAATCATAACATTTTTACGAATATTCACATTTATAGATAAAAGAATTATTAGTTATGTGGTGGTCAAGGAGTTAAAAAAATTCATTCACGCCCGACAAGTTCCAATATGAATTTGTTTTTCATACATCAGGAAAGCATAATCCTCCAAATTTTCTACCCGATTAAGAAAAGCATTATTTACCAGTTATTATAGAATGATTAGCGAAAGATGGTTTATATGGGCTTTCTAGCAAGGCACATAAGATAGAAATAGAAACCGAATAGTAAACGTCTGAATAGAAGCAAAAGTAAATTCATCTAGTTATGGTTTGCGATTTTGTTTTTCTCCATACATTTTTCGTCACCAGTATAATTTATTCGCGTCTAATGTAACCGTGCTTTATTAGTTACTCTCTGTTTCGTGATGTAAGACTTATGGCACATAAACAGTATGAGCTAGAAAATCTGAACATGCTTGTACCAATCGGATGCGTAATACGCAATAACATATAAAAAATATATTTGTCTCTACCGGCTGACCAGAGAAAAAGTTATATACTATTGACACTTTGTTATTGATTCACATTTTTAGTCATTTGAGTTGAACGATATATATTACCCTTATCAATATTGCTAGTGAATCCGTTTTGCTTTGACTCGTTTTTATTCGTTTCATAGAATTAATCAATTCATTTTGCATCAGAAATGTATAATAATACGATGGAAACATCAACAGTTACAATTAGAATCGACATGTATTGACTGAAAATCCTATTTCTCCATTTTATTTTTGCTATTTCTGTCACTCTTGTGTTCATATTGATCTGTATTATATTTATGGAAGAGGATATTGGTTTTCATCATTTGTTTTTCGATGTCAGACGTCTCATACATAATTCATAAGTTTTAAAAGGACACAAGTTCATATTCATCATAATTCCTATTCTTTACTACCACTTGGTAATTTCATTCTGTTTATTTCACTCTAAAGTTATTTTCGCCTATTCAACATTTTGAAATCAATTCTTCTAAGTAAAACATTTATAATGAAAAATAACTTTGAACTAAACGAAATGGTATACATTTCTTTCTTTCTTAGTTTGAATATTTTTTTCTATAGAGACATCTCATTGATGTTGGCGAATACAGTTAATATAAAGACTATGTAATAAGAATAGAACGTAATACGAAATGACTGTTGATGCAAAAAAAAGAAACCTAAGGAAATAATTGACATGTCACAAAATAGCTGGCTTTCATTTTATCATTATTAAACACATTTATGGGAAAAAATGAGAATCATATTTATATTCTGTTTGAGTAAGTTATCGTCAACATAACTGTTATTCGTTGAAAAAAAGTAGTTCTCGATACTCTTCACAATTTTCTTATTGATATGATATTTATACATAACAATGAATGATATGATGGAGATAAAAATGAATTTTATGCCGGATAATGAACAAATAAAAGAAGATGATGAAGAAGACGAAGAGGAAGAAGAACAACCATTGGATCAAAAAACTTTAGAAATATTAAATATGAAAACGAATCTTTTTATAAATATTTGTCAATCATCGTCAATATTCTTTATCTTAGTTATTATCTCAATTATTCCAAGTAAGTGTGTTTACCTAGGAAACACAATGTGTGAAAAAATCTACTCTTATTCTATATCAACTGAAATTATTTATTATCTATATGTTAACATAGTTTTTCGAAACTTTAAAAATTCTTATTCGTTCGAATTCTTTTCATTTAGTTTCACAAGTAGCTGTCGGTTGGCATTATTCCACAGCATGTCCCATCAATCAATCGATCCCATACTATCTAGTTGTTGCAGGAATTGTTGGATTTCTTCTAGTTGTTCTAATATCCGTTTCCCAAATGATGACTCGAACAATGTCAAATGTAATGTTCGATGATGCTGTTGATAGAGCAAATCCAAATCGAGCAACGCTGCTTGTTGGTTGTGGAGTTTGTAGTATTATGTGTATTAGTTTATCTCTTTTTGTATTTCTATTCGGTTGGTCTATTGCCGGATGGACGTGGGTACTTGAAACATGGCCTCGGGTTCAGTTTCAGCATGAAGCCAATAATGATTATTGTCATCCATTGGTTTACAGATTTACTGTGGCACTTCTTTTAATTAAAGCTTTACATGAAATGGTGTTCTTTTGTTGGCTTTGCAAAAAAGCATGTCCCAGAATAATAAACTTTCGAAGAAATGAAACTATGACAACCCTCGAGTGTTAACAAGTCGTAATGATACTAATACAAAGTTGGCTCAATTATGAAAAAACAATACAATTATGTACTAACTATAATCCTATTGAAAATAAACATTGAAATTTTATTTCAATTTATTTCTTACATACATTTTTCCATTTATATTTAGTTAAAAACGATTTTATGTGCAACACGTTAGAAAATAATAAAAAAATACTCTTAGCAGTTCCTTCTTACATCTACATTGTTGATGAAAAATTAAAATGTTCTTTATTCAACAGTATACTTGATGAGACCGTCATAGCCTGGTTTTTGTTCATATTTTGCATAGATCCCTACTTCCTTCGATCCGACCGTGATTTGTCTTTGTAGAATAGGATCTCTATAGCCTTCACTTCCAATCCATTTTGAATCAACTCTCACATTAACATCAATTGCACCTGGAATAACACATTCAATTGGAACTACGGCGCCTTTCTTTAGTACTCCATCGATTGGTGTAACAAGCTGACATTTAGCAGTTTGGAATGTCGAGTATATCATGGGAAATTTCATTGGTCGTCGAAGTTTGGTAACATCAAGGTCGAATCGTACCACCCCTGATGATCCCTCTTCATTAGTTTTGCTAGCGAAAACAGTAATTTCATGTCTGCCCGTTCGTTCAGGTGCAAATAAAATTTGCCAGAGTTTCTTTTCATTATCAAATTGAGCCAATGATCCATTTTCAACTGCGACGCGATTATATTGAATACTCCCTGAAAGTCGAACATCATCAGGGGCTTTTATGAGAACTTCAGCATAGGATGCATTTTCAGCCCAAATAAGATTCGAACGATGAGCTGGCGCTTTTATTTTGAGTCCAAAATCATAGAAATGTTGCCATGTGTAAGGATATGATATCGGTGGCAATGGAATCTGTGTAGCTTCAATTTTGAATGCAACAGCTGCATTGTAGCTTCCCGATTGAAACTTTTTCTTTGCCATGATGATTGCTTCAAAAAGACCATCTCGATCTGGTGCAAAATCACATCGCCAGACGTTTTTTCGCTGATCATAATAAACTCGATGTCCACCAGTGATTGCTTGTTTTGCTTCGTTTTCGAGATGCCCCATAAGTTCAACATCTTCAGGCGTCCTAATAAGAATTTGTGTATTACTAATTCCATTACTTAGTGTAATTACATGCGTATTCTGGGGAGATATAACTTGTAGACCCAAGTCGGAAAAATAGTCCCATGTTTTTGGAAAACTGATCGGATTTACTAGTATTTTTTTGACGTCCAATGATAATTCAAGTACTTCGTGATATGTATTAGACTCTGTAGCAGCTCCTTTCGCAAAAATTGTTATTTTATAGTTACCAACATGGGATGGAGCGAAATAACAATTGTACCATTGCTTTTGTTCATCAAAAGTGATACGATGTCCTCCATCAATCTCGTCATTTTTTGATTTTAGACTTGCTATAAGTTTTACAGTTGCTGGTGCTCGTATTAGAACTAATGCATATGGTTTCTCAGGAAGAAGATTGACATAAGCCTGATCACGTGGATTCACTAATTCAAGTTTTAAATCAAAATAAAGTGGGTGTAGCTTTGGAAGTTTTAAATATTGTTCCATATTTATTGAATTTTTTAATAATTGCCATTTTGGATCTTCTGGTAAATGATGATAAATCATTTCGTTTGGATGTGGAAGAAAATAGTATGATGCCAATTCACGTTTAAATTGTTTTCGGTCACCAATATGTCCAGCTCCCCATGTGGACTCCATTAGATACCAATGGTGATCAATCTCAACAGCGTTCCATGCATGATCAGTTTCAGTGTGAGCATCGTTACTGATTTCGAATCCATAACCTTTTGCATAGCCACTCACCTTTTCGCATGGCATTCCTAATTGATCACATAGATATTTATAGAGATTAGCATAGCCAGCACAAACACCTTTCTTGAATCGAAAAACTCCTTCTGCCGTTTGATCTTTATAATTCTTTGAAAAATAGGATTCTGTATCGTAGTCGATATTACATGCAATCCAATAGAAAATAATCCAATGTCGATCAACTAAAGATTTTCCTTTGGAAAAGGCTTTTATAAGTTCTGCAAGTTGTTGTAGAGATTTGGGTTGCCATGATTGAACAGTCGTTTGATAAGAACGATTGTTAATAGCTTGTTGACGTTGTTGAACAAATGAATTGTTGAATGCTTGTGAATCGGCAACTTGAATATGGACGTGAATATCTTTTTCAGGCAGTTGAACTTCGATCGGATCATCTACTGGCCTTACATTTGATGAAATTGTGTTATCTTCTATAGTTGGAGTGATTATAGAATCACCTACTTGATATTTGCTTGAGGGATTATTATTACCAGTTTTTTGTATAGCGGATTCGTTCACTGTATGTCCCTTACACACTTTACAACCCATTGTTAGTTGGAATTCAAAAGAAAATGAAGTGCAACTACAATAAAAAAAACTTTGTCTTTTTTTGCTGTTTCTCTTTTACAGCTATACATTATGAGTCAATGTTGTTGAGAAATCAAGCTTTTGCATGAGAATTTTACAGTATGACTTTTGATTTGTGCTATTTTCATCGTAATTCTGCAGTCAGTTGAAGAGATTTCGTTACTGTAGTAGTGAAGGAAAAAAATGTGAGAGAAGGAACAAAATATTTTACTTCTTTGATTGGAAGATGCGTGTCAATATGCACTTTAAAAGTTAGGAATCCATACAGTAAAGTATAAAAAAAGAAATTTTTTTCTGATTTGTAAGTAGGAAACGGATATGATTAATAATAGACTCATGTATCACACGAAACATAAGCGAATGTCTACCAGCAAGTTTTATATTTTGAGTGGCCATCAGTATTGTTGATTTTTCGTCTGTTATTGCGATTACTAAAGCAGGTAAAGTAACGAAAGAAACCTGAAGGCATGATAAAACGCAGCAGAAACAAATATATTTTTGGTAGGCGCTGATTCTTTTGTGACAATCGAAAAATTCTGCTCGAAAACAATTCAATCATTAATAACTTACAGGTCTTAACATATTTTTTTATTGAAGTATTATAAATAGGAAACCGGTCTATCGATGCCTATATATTAATTAAGTTCACTGTCAACGCATAAATTGGAAAAAGCCAAGTTGTGAAGTTTGATAAAAATCAGCTACTAATTTCTTTTTATAAAAATTGATACAATCAAGCAAATAGCTTCATTTGAAGGATTTTCTCGATCACTGATGGGACTCATTTGAAGAACACAAATGAAATTGTTTCATTGAAAAATTAATGACATAAGCTATTTCCGATGTGTATTATGGGATTGTATTCATAGTTTTATCTCTAATCTGTTTACTTTTTCATTTTTAATTTCAAAGAATTTCAGAGAGGGGTCCTTGATTTTCTTAAGAATAAATGGCATCTTAAATTCGGCCCACTATTCTCGGCCTGTAGTATCTAAGTAGCAATGAAATATAGAAATCATGATTGATGCAGACACTATAATTTTTACAAACGATCAAAAATTAGATGAATAATTTTTCTGGATTAAAAACAATAGTTCGTGTTCACTGAACATTATATTTGACAAGACCATTGTAACTGGATGTTTCCCCGTATTTTGCATAGATCCCTACTTCCTTCGATCCGACCGTGATTTGTCTTTGTAGAATAGGATCTCTATAGCCTTCACTTCCAATCCATTTTGAATCAACTCTCACATTAACATCAATTGCAC
>CAJNYU010000350.1:0-73337 GCA_905331475.1 Rotaria socialis
GCTGTACTACATCAGTCTATCTGAACACATTTGTTTCATATTTCGATTACAAAAACGAACGTAATTTTCTTCTATTTCCGATGCTTTATTATAAACTTGATCGAATGGAATACATTTCAAGTTTATTCATACATACAAACAGAGAGAGAGAGAAAATTCTGGAAAAAATCGCACTCGATAAGACCGGCTAAGTGGTCGTTCATGTAGCTCTCGTCGAATTAAATGTGGAAAACAGCGTAATTCAGAGTGAACCTCACAGGACAAAGTAATGCAAAGCGAAACAAGTTGCTGCAAATGATCAACCAGGAAATGAATAACATTAACAATACATTTTGTAGATTTATTTTTTTCATTGAATAAATCACGCATAAAAAATAGTTCTTTCAAGTTAGATAATTGATTACAGATTAGATCGCAGAACCATTGAGCATTATACAGTTTTAGAGTAAAATCGTCTATAGTAAATGATTGGATCTAATAAATAGAAATAAAATCACTTTATTGAAATGACAGCAAAAAAAGATCTCTCTTAAAACGTTTCTAATAATCGATCCACTCTAACATCAAATTTTTAATCAATTTTAGAAAAAGATTTTTCTGAAACGGAACATGGGCATCGAGCAAAGTAAAACTTTCAGATAAACCAATTTGCAGTGAGATTTACATTCTAAAATAATTCTTACTTGTTCGCTTAGACGATTTCCGAGAGTTTTACGATCTCCGAATATCGTGCGGCATAAAATCTCATTGGCAGCATGGATCTATAGTAACCGCTTGATCTTCATCGATTGAAATTTTTCTTAGCAATGGCCAAGGAATCAACAATGATATTGAACGTTTATAATTACCGAGTTCTAATAGATTAGTGATGTTTCCTTCTGCTTACTGAGGAATATCTCATTAGTATGTGGAAACACATCCACTGCATTAATCGGCCTTTGACAATATCTATATATATAGAAAAACGAAGATTCCTATAAATCTTCCAGAACAACAGTATATTTTTGACATACTTTTCCTAATCTGTAGAGAACAGATATGCTGACAGTATCATAGCATTATATGGCGTAGTGTATACTACAAAACGACGAACATCATAAGCAATATTCCAACTATCCTGTTCTTGGATAAACACCCTCGGTCGTTCTCGACGAGAAAATGATGTTTCCAAAAATGAATTGAAAATTGTGTTGTTTTTTCATGTCGTTCCAAACACCGATCGATAGATTCAGAGTATATTTTGCTGATGGTTTGAGACGATCGATGCATAGTTGTTGAATAATATCACCTGATATAATCAATGGGTCATAGATGTCTGAATCTTGTATGCCAAGGGATAGATTTTCAATGAAATGTATACGTTCTAATAACCGTTGTAGAAAGTGTAATGTGTTGATACCAGGTGCCAATGTATGAAGATAAATTGTATTGGAAATATTTGGTAAAGTCATTCGTGACGGTGCTGAATCTCTTGATAATTGACTCGGATTTGAGCGGGGAAAATTAAATTGAAGCCGACAGATTGTTAAAACAGATAGAGATGCACATACCTTTGAGAGAAATATAAAAATTCAAGTCGTCACTTTATTACAAGCTTCCGTTTCAAACAAAAATCTACAAAATTTATAACGAACTTTAGTTCAATGTTTCTTTTGTATCTTAGCTAGATATGCTCCTTCTACTACATGATTACGTAATAACTTATCAAATTCCTGTGGTGCAATATCAATTACATGAAGACGTCGAAGTAATGCTGTTTGATGATAGTTCATAGTGGATGAAACGAGTGACCAACCATCAATAATATTAATTAATATAATACGTGCTGATATACACTATGATATGTATCCGCCTATTTCGTTTAACAAGCATTGTTTTTATTCTGTCAGTTATATTAGTCAACATTAGCCAGAGAAACAAAAAACCTCAATGATAGTATTATTTAGTTAAAAGAAATACTCAGAGAGCGATAGAACATCATTGGCAATCAAACCAATCTGGGAAATCAAAACTTCAGCTCCCACCGCTTGTAGTATATGTACTGTGACCTAAGTGGATTACCTGTTTTTTCTTGTATTTACATACATTCACATATATAAAATAAGGATGTACTAGATAATGCTTTAGAAAAATTCTAGAAAATATTTAATTGATTTATTGTTTAAACCTGGTCTCCGATTGCACTTTTTAAAAATATAGGAGTCCTTAGAGGATCAAGGTTGTCAAAAATATAGGATTTTTCGATAAAAAATGGCAAAAAAAGAGGACGTTTTATACACCTTTTTTGTTCAATTGTTTTGGTGTTTTTTAACTGCTCTGCTCGAAAATCGTTTTAATGAAGCTGCTATAAACAGTTCAACCGTAGCCAAGATCCTCATGTAATTTTTTCTACTGAAATAAGTCGCTAATTCGAGGGTCATTATAAAAGTTTTTCACAAATCGATAAACAACAATAAAGTAGATCATAAGCTTTGAAAAATCACTGTGTGAATGTTTTTTTCTTTTGAACTATTTTGCACTTAGTTAGTATTAACCAGTGTCTCAGCCAGCCCACTAAACAGGCGAAAGGAAAAATACTGTTTAAAACAAATGTTACTATAATACAAGAATTTTTCCAAAACACATGATTATACACATCAAAAGTTTTTTTTTCGTCTAAAGACAATAGCAAAATTAAGAGGTTTTCGGAAATTTTCTACTTTTTTCGATAAAATGTAGTAAAATATAGGTCAAAAATAGGATTTATAGGAAATATAGGTCGAATCGCACCCCAGAAGTTTAAACAAATAAAAATAATATTTTATATTTGATTTTATTCATCATTTTTAGCCATATTTTTTCTTTTGATTTAACAACGATCGATCTCACAGAATATCTTTTTTCTCTGTTGTTATTTATTTTTATGTCACCGTTTCTTTTTCTTATTTGTTTGTTTATTAACCTTGAGCTTCGCTTCATAATTGCATGTGTATGTTTCATATAAGTAAAGAATAAATGCACAAGAGAATACACACGAATATACAGTGTATCACATTGATTTGTACTTCGATTAGGCAATAATAGGCTATTGGCTAATATTACTATTAGCACAATAGTCAAAAGTTACTACTCTATGCATCGAGTTTAGTGATTGCCGATAAATTTCTTTAAGTTTTCTTTGCAATTTTCTAAATCAAGTATGATAAGGACAATAAAAAACAAAGATAATCGAGTATTCGTTGGCCTGCTTTCCTATGATATTTGAAGACGTGAAATTAAGTCCAAGATGCGAGACTACTTAACGAAATTTTCGTTTAAATAGTTCGCATAAAAAAACTGAGAAATTACATTTCATCAAATATTATTCAAATTACATTATTAATCTTTATTGCTTGAAACTCCTTTTAGATATCATCGAAATTCTAAAATACGGACAAAAAAAAGATGATAAACATAGGTATGTTTGTGTTGTATCTTGAGAATTTGATAATCATTTTTGTTGTAATATAAAACAATTTTCGTTAAGTCAATGAGTAATTCTTGTTTTAGTTGCAATGATAATTAGTCTTCGCTTTCTCTAGAAACTGTCCAATCTATTTTGTGTTGGCTTTGATGGCTGAGCTGGTTTCTGTTGACATGATTTTGTTTGAGATGGTTGTAGATCTCCGATGAACATACGAGACATAAATTTCAAATATTCCTCAAATGATACATTGCCATCTTTATTATGATCCATGCTTGACATAACTGTAGTAACTTCTGCATCCTCAAATGCAACATGTGCTCGACAAAGACATTCTTTCATTTCTTGGGATGAAATAGAGCCATTTTTGTTCTGATCAAATTCCATAAATGACGATACTATCTCTTTGAGTTGGTCAGGTTTTAGTTTAGCAATAATAGAATCACTGGCCATGTTTGTTCTCTGCTAGTTTATTTGTTTTTCGTGTTGGTTGTAATGAAAAATATGGTACGTTTGAATAACATAAAAATCGTCGTATTTTCTATCGAATTACTTGTGAAATCAAGCGTAACGACAAGCGTGATCGTATCTGCGTATAAAATGCATCAAAACACAATGTGCGCCAAATATTTAGTGAATGATTAGTTATAACAATAATATCCGCCAAGATCTATTAGACGGATTTATGTAATATGTTTATTACTAAGCTAATAATCATTTTAGAAAATAACAACATCAAATGTGACACAGATATTATTTTTTCTATGGAATTGAAATTTGAAGTTAGACAAAATGATCTTTTTGTGTACTCAAAAAAAAAAGAGTACACTATAGAATCGGTCAGTGTGTCCGACCGTCCGTCCGTTTATTCGATAGCTCTTCACAATTACATTCGATTGAGCTGAAATTTTGTGCACAGAATTGTCTCATTAATATCTAGGTCGAGTTCGAAGATGAGAAGGATCCGCCAAGAAATGGCTGAGTTATCGAAAAAATTGTCATTTTTGATCAGACTATCCCTGAGGGGGAGTGCAGGGATTTTTCTCAGAATTATCCACAAAATATATAAATCGACTCAGTTTTTAACGCTGATTCCAAATTTGATATTAGTTTTGAACAAAATCGTAGCTTTCTAACGAAACATCGCCTGAAAAACGTCTCAAAATGCACAAAAAACTGCATCCAGCAATCAAATTGCCTAATTTCTCATGATAATTTTCATGCTCAGACATTCTAGAATGACTCATATGTCTCATGCACTTTTTGCAGTACACATAACTCTCGGATGAAATCCAAAGTTTCCACATTTTTTAGGAGTTCTATTCCGATTTTAGCCACTGAGCCCAGGCAAAAAATGTCATGGCAACCGGATCCAAAAACTTCTAGTTGAATAGTCTGTAGTTGTAACTAAATGATCTTATCAATCTTCGCACAACTCAAGAGGAAATAAAACTGATCAATATGTTAATCACCGACATCAAGAGTGTAAAAAATATTCTTTTAAATACAAGCGAACTGAATCTTATCAAAATATTTTTATTTAGACTCATTTCAAATATTCTATGAAGTTATTCCTACTAATATTTTCTTATAGAATGTGCTTAATTGATTATGAATTGCAATACTCTCTTAACGATTAACTATAGTTTTTCTATGGAATCTAATGTAGAAAAGGCAAATAGTTAACTAAATGTATTTATACACAATATCACTCTAAGCAAGTGCCGTAAACTATTCAAATTTTGCTACGTACGATATTGTTTCATCCTATAGTAGAATTCAATCAGCATTGAGTTAGACGAAGACAAGTAAATCCTGTGTGATTTGTTCTGCACAATGGCAATAATAAACGTGAACTCCGTGATAAGTAGAACCTATTATTTCCAAAAATGATCTCATCAGTTATGTGCTATCTTGTATACCAAATCTTTATTATTTGTATCTGCAAAAGATTGACGCTTTTTTTTTGAAACACTGTTTGACATGTGTGTCAGAATGGAATTATATCAAGAGATCTGGATGTTCACCAATCATAAGAATGTTGAAGTTTGAACCTATTCTTTCTCACACAGATCTTGTACGGTGATCTTATAAGAATATTTTTGATAAATATGATTAGATCATTTGTTGACAAGAATTAATATACTTCTCATTTCAATATCTATTAAGTGTTTATTTAAAAGATAAATTTAAAAATATTTATTTCATCTTCATTCAATATATTGAAAGATGTATACGATTCAGCCTTAATAATGAATTCAATGAGTAACGAAACTGAACATCATTATCTTGATTAACTTTCTAGGTAGATGGATAGTTTATTCATGCGTGCAAGAAGAGAAAAAAGAATGCTGTTTTATTCATTGGATCGTTTCTTCGAACCGAAGTCATAGAAACGTTTTCGTGAGCCAAAATCATAGAATCGCTGAGCACGATCATATTCATCATCTGAATTTCGTAAACTAGCATCTTCACCGTCGACTGATCGAGAACCAAAATCATAGAATCGTTTTTGTGCTAATGCTCGTTTAATACGCAGATCGGCAACAGGATTTTGTTGCTCCTGATTAAATAAAACAATAAAATGATTAAAAAGCAAAAAATTTAATTCATCATACCGAAAGAGCACAAGTCACAGCTAATAATGTTATATAACCAATAATAAACATCATAAGAATGCTGATTGGTTGCATAGTATTAAACGATTTACAGAGTAATAAGGATATGATATCTATAAAATACAAAACAAAGACTTTGATGGCATTCACTAAAAAGAAAGCTCATTGTATGAAATCCATGCATCGAATCATATACGAAAAGATTTACTATCTGGATAGAATCTATTAGTCTATTGATTTTCTCTCTTCTCTCTCTCTCTCTCTCTCTAGTCTGGTCGAAAAAGAAAAAGAAAGAGGCAAAGATTTGATTCCACATAGCACAAAAAGCAAAAACATGTTCAACCTTAAAAAGCAATATTAGTCTAATAGAACTATCGACAGTCATTAATAAATCGATCGTAAGAGGGGAAAAAATCTGTGTAGGCGAGAAAAATGGGACCCTTGTTTTTTATATTGCTCTTTACTCAAAATAGTTCAAAGAGAAAAAACATGTCGATGGTTGAATGTATTTACTCTAGCCGTCGGCTTAATTTACTTAGCTGGTGCATCGAGAGAATGTCATCGTTCTACTTAGATTTATTCAATTCATTATCATTCTATCTATTAATCACTCTCTGTCATAAATGCCGAAACATGCGCGTCGAGATTATCTTGCTTTAGTGTCGTTCATGGATGTTGGATCATGTTCAAGCTGAAAATTAAAATCTGATTATGATAATAAAAAAACAATGATGTCTAGTTTTCTTTTTCTACAGTATGTTTTAGACATTGAACAATTACCTAGTCTGCAAATCTTGGCATTTTTTAATGAGAAAATTTGAAATTTGTGTCAGTATACCTAAAATAAAAGTTTCGTAATCATGTTTAAATTAACAAACACGCAAGAAATTGTAACTAATTAGCGTAGGAAATTTGATTTTTTCTTCTTTAGTAAATGAAAGATTATTGTTGAATTCATAGGTAATAATCGAATGAATCGTCGCAAAAATATATGCAGAGCACTCCATTGTTTATAGCAAAA
This sequence comes from Rotaria socialis, assembly GCA_905331475.1. Classification (NCBI taxonomy): domain Eukaryota; kingdom Metazoa; phylum Rotifera; class Eurotatoria; order Philodinida; family Philodinidae; genus Rotaria; species Rotaria socialis. The sequence continues at coordinate 7,082 of CAJNYU010000350.1, forward strand.
AGAATATTTACTTGTTAGAGGATAGCAGCGTATCTGAACAATTCAACTCCTTCGATCATATAGAACTTGCCAAACAATATAGATAATAGGTTTGTTCTAGATCTCAAGCGATTGAGATCTACGTAAATTTGTTGTCTAGACATACCTTTTTGAAAATCATATACAAACATGAATAAAACTTCTAGATGTTTTGCTTAAACTATAAAACACAAAATCCAACTGATGAACCATCATATCAATATTTTTCAGGATGGCGTGCATCCGTCAAGGTTCTGGAAAGGAGCTTTTGAAAATTGATGTGCAAAAGCATTAATAAAATCAGATTAACTTAAAATCTTCTATTACAAAGTATTAATATATGCTACAAGGGAGATTGAAATGCAGGGCTATTTAAAATAGCTCTTAGGGGAAATTGAAATTTTAATCTCCCCTAGGGCAAATTAAAATTTCTTTTTTCCGGAGTCAATTTATGAGAAAAAGAAAAGATTTTGATTTCAAAACGTACTACATTCATACCCACACTAGTACTAGCACCCATACACGCACCTACACCCACACCCACATGTACACGCTACATCCATCCATACTCACAAATAAGATAAGTGTCTTTTGCGCGAATTCAGGTATCTAGAAAAGACTGATGTGATGGAACTTGATAATTAGATGCCAGTGTTAATGTGGGTGCGAAAGTAGTACGTTTTGAAGTCAAAATCTTTACTTTTTCTCAAAAATTGAACCCGGAAAAAACAAAATTTTTATTTGTCCTAGGGGAGATATTAAATTTCAATTTCCCCTAAGAGCTATTTTAAATAGCCCTGCATTTCAATCTCCCCTGTAACATATATATATATGTACATAAAGATTATTCAGAGTACAATAGACATGTAACAATACTTTTTTTCGTTCTTATGATGATGGATTTTATACCATACTTTGCATTTTCTGCCAGTAATTTTTTTTTGAATAAGTATGCTTGCTTTTATTGTGCCAGAGATTTTTAATCCCATATACATTTATATAATAAGGTGTTTTTTTTTATTCAAACTCAAATAGAATGATTTCGCTTTTTTACTACTTGATTCTATATAGAATTAACGGTGTTTGTATTTCTCGGAACCGATTTATTAATTGTTTCTATGAAATTTATAGTTCAAGAGGATTCTCAATTCATTTTATTGTGTAGATTAAAATTAGCAGGATGTAATTTTGTTTTAGAATGACTGTTTATCTTTTATTAGTAACATCGACGATTTGAATTCAAAGCCTTTTATTAGTCTCTCTTATCTTTCAATAGATGCCACAAGTAGAAAAAAGAAAAGAAAAGAAAATACCTTTATTCTCATTTGTACTTAACGACATGGCGGAGACATAGCAACGCTTATACGAAAAGAAAAAAAGCTGAAAAAACATTGTGTTGTGGTTACAGATCACTGTATTTTATTAATTGTAACATAATTGTTGAAAAATGATGCACAGTAGAGCCAATATCCGGCCTTACAATGCTCAAGTTCTTGTGGGAAATTGGTATGAAGATAGAGTCATGGAAGAAGTATGACAATGAGGAAATTTTGTTTTTAAATTTTCAAAATCATTTATTTAAATATTAGGAAGTACTAACAGATTTCCTTGAAAAACGCAGTACTGGTCAACTGTCATCACAAAAAATGTCGGAAGTTGAACGTATGTCACAAACAGTACGTAATTACATAGACTATTGAATCGAACAAAAATGACATCACATTTTTTGACTATTTTTAGATTCCATTAAGTATATCTGCTGGTGACGGTTTACTTCGTTTTGGTCATCAACTCATGCTCATCCATACATCGGTTTATTCCGCTCAAAATACAGGAGAAAAATCACAATTAAGCTGTTGTTTAGCGACTGGTATTCCACATTCATCGGGTTTACAGGATGGAGCAACTGAAGTAACAGCAACAGGAACAACATCAATACGTCCGACGCTTCGTTCAGCTTTTATTCTTGGAAAGTAAGAAAATTTCAGATTCGAATGCATAACAACTGCTCTTCTATGTCATTAGACCGAATCTTTCGGTTAGTTCTGATTCGGTTAAATACGGCGATGAAATAATACTATCGGACACTAATGGAGAAGTAAAATTCACACACACTCTCTCATTTCAAATAAGAATTTTTCATTGAATAATATTTAGTTATTTTTAACTTGTGTGAAAAGTTCCACACGTGCCGGACGAACATGCGATGTCATTTTCACTAGTAATAAAACTCGAAATAGTGTATGGATTGTCATGCATCCAAATATCAATGCACGATTAGAGTTCGATGGATCCGATGTGAAGGTAATCGCGACTTTTGTTTTTAACTTCCATATACAGAATTGTTGTCAATAGATTGATGATAAAATTGTTCTTGCTCATGCGCCAACGAATAAATGTCTATCGGTTAATGTAGAACATTTTAATAAGTATGCAAAAAATTTTAAAAAAAAACAAGATAAAATTTAATTTTTATTCAATCCTTCTTTATTTCTATTTAAATTCTAGATCACCATATGGACGCGAACATGAACTTTTATGCGAATTATCTACGGGTAGTTTTGCCACATACAAAGCGCCTATTCTTTGGAAATTTCAAACTCAATCAGCATATTAACATGATTTTTATTTTATTTTTTCCTTTTGAATAGAGATCTTGTATGAGCGCGAGTATCTATCAATGTGTGTGTGTAATCTTATTCTTACAAAAGAAAAAACAAAAAAAAATAAAAGCATTCTTTCTTATCTTAACAATAGAAACAAATAGGAAATAGGTCATCAAAAAAAAAACAGACCAGGATAATCAATTAAGGATGCAAGTCATATTGGCTGACGTAAATTAATATTTTCATAATTGATACTGAATTTAAAGCATTGTTTGTGTAGATTTTCATTTCGATTTGTAATTCAATTTCTTGAAATGCACTTAATTCTTTAACAACAAGCAAATGAGAATTATGTGGTGGATAGGCTTTTAATTGAAAGTTTTCAAGTGAGGTTTCACTTAATTTCGTATATGGATCGACTGCAGTGATGAGACGTAAATCAAATTCAGCATGTTGATTCGATTGTAATTGACTATTTCGTATGCGAAAGATTTCGATTGGTGTACGCATTTTAGCTAAAAAAACGGAAAATATTCACCTAGAAGTCTTCGTTTTTATTTACATACCAGGAAGTGAAATGAAGGAATAAACATGTTTAACTGGTTTTCGAATTGTACAACGCAAATCTTTATCGTTTATATGTTCTTGACACCAACGTGTTGACAATTGACATCGACTGAAAGTCAAAGAATTCAAATTGATTGATGAAACAAAAGAGACATGTAAATAGATTTACGTATTTCCAGCTTTTTCATAGCCGTCAGGGCATGTAACATGATAACAACGATATCCACCAAGAATATTAACGCAAGCATCTTGACTACGACAACTGTGAGTGCCAAGTGTGCATTCATCAATATCTTGGCATTGACGACCCCGTTCGAGCGAGAAGCCTGTGGGACAAATGCATTTATAGGAACCTTGCGTATTCACACAGTGATATTGGCAAAGACTTTTAATCATTGAACATTCGTCAAGATCTAAATAATTCACATAAAGAAAAAAAAGATAAACTGAAACGTTTTCAACCTCGGCATGTTCGTTTATCATTATTGAGTCGATAACCTTCTTTGCATAAGCACTAAAATTAATTCGTAGTGATCGTTTGTATTTGACTCTAACAACAAAAAAAGAACACTTACATAGTACGATCCTTGAACATTGACACATTTTTGTTCACATGTGTCCGGTGATATTTGACATTCATCAATATCTAATATAGATAAAATTATCAAGACTTACTTTAGTTTTTATTGAATTACCGTCACAAAAAGCCCGTTCAGCAATCATTTTATATCCAGCAGTACAGTCGCACTAGAAATTAGTTCATTTCGTTTTTAGTAATAATTTCTTTTTGAATAAACACTTACAGCGTACGAACCAGGTGTATTACGGCAGAATGAATTCGTTGGGCAAATTGTGTTACTTCGTGAACATTCATCATCATCTAATATGACAGTGTTATTATGAGTTTTTTCTGCATGCAAATGAAATACATACCGACACAAACGCCATATTTAAATACAAAACCAGCTGGACATTCGCACTATAGACGGGGGAAAAGGCTTTTCTCTTAGTAACCATTTAAGTTAGATTCTTACATAAAAAGATCCATATGTATTTTTACAAGTAGCCGGAGCAGGACAAGTATGGTTGCCAATAGAACATTCATCAATATCTTGAAAAATCAAAATGGATGTGAAGAAGAAAAAAATTCATTCTTATTACCTAAACACTTCAAATCTTTCATTTCAAGTCCGCTTGCACAACTGAATGTTTGTACACATCTATATGAGCCCACTGTGTTATCACATCTTTCACCAGGTTTGCATGGACTTGGCTTTTGGGCACATTCATTTATATCTATTTAGACAAAAAAAATAATATTCACAAATATGCAGATATGTATTGTCTCGCGAAAAGTCTATTCGATATTTTTCCGTAGTGGTAACTACTGTAGAGAAAGCTCTTGGACTTCATGAAACCAATAGAAATCATTATATTTGAATTTCTGATTCGGTATATATTTCTTACCAATGCATTTTCCGAATGAAGATGAATTAAAGCCTGGTTGACATTGAACTCTTTCGCAACGACCAAAGAAAGCATTGAATTTTTCACCTGTCGTGCAATTTTGTGGAAGACATCTATGTTATTCACATTTATATAAATCAAAGCCATTTCTCAAGTAACAGTTACCTGTACGTGCCAGGCACATTTTTACAAATATAACCAGGCCTACAGGCAAAATAAAATTTCTATTCGTTTTATTTATCCTACCAAAAAATTGCAATCACTTGCCTACACTCATCAATGCCTTGATCACATTCATCGATATCTATAAAAGAAAATCAATATTTCCGATAAAGACAATTTCTCTTCTTTAATTACCCATGCAAGTTTGTGTATTAGGATCAACTTGATAGCCCGTACCACAATTTCTTTCACGTATACATCTTTAGATAGATAAACAAATAAATACATACATTACGAAAAGTTGGTTCTATTACCGATAAGATCCAGGCATGTTTTCACATCTCTGCCCATAAGTGCAATTATGTTTATTAAGTGCACATTCATCAATATCTACATAAACAGTATCATGAGAGAAAAAAATTCATTTATTTCACAAAAAAATAATAATCTCACCTCGGCATTCTCCTTGTTTAAGTGACCATACATAACCAGATTCACATCCTTCAATACATTGATAAGAACCTGGTGTATTCTCACATTTCATTGTATCAGGACATGGACTTAAAAGACATTCATTGATGTCTAAAGAGAGAAAAATGGCATAACAATGAAACGTACATCTCTTGACAGAATATATATAACATACCACGACAACGGCCTTGATCGCCCATTTCAAAGCCAGCATGACAATTCACTAGAGAAGATTCATTTATATGTTATTTGATTTATTTCATATGTATATATTTATTACAAGATTTTGATTTTTTGCAACAATTTGTGAATTGTTCACCACATTTCTCATCGAGTACAGGCACCGGTTCACAATCTTCAAAATGTCGACCTGCTTGAACACCTAATTCGCAACATCTACAACATATCTATCAATAAAAGAAAATATCTTTCGATAAACCAAACTACAAAAAGAAAAATCAAACCTTATAAGTGTCTTTATTTTGTAATTTTGTTTCATTACATGGCAATAATCGTAGTGCCGTATTTAAACCTTCTTCACAAAAATAATGACGTAGACTTGATAAACAACATATATGTGATAAATATGGACAATAGTTTGTTGCATTTGTATGACTATCCCCTGGCAATGCATGTGTTAACATCGTACATGTTTTATTATGTTCAGCCTGAAGTCGACCTGCTTGACAACATTCGTCAGCACTATTACGAAATGCATCTAGTAAAAGACAAAAATTTCAATTATAAATAGAATATAAATATTTCAAAAATAAAAAAAAAATATTTACTCGCAGTTAATGAAGAAATTGTTATATGTACTAATAGAACAACAGTTATATTCAAAAACATATACATTATTTTTTGTACGAGTGCTATTTGCATGTTAATGCCAACACAAATCAACCGGTAATGTATTATGGAAGAACTCCTTTTTCTTTCTATCTTCGTTGTTGATGTGATATTACAACAGCATCAACTATATTCGACCTTCGTACTCGTCCTCATTTTCCTTCTATTGCTTCTTGTGTATCCACCTAATCGATTGTCAACGACGCACATTTTAGCTATTCTATACAGAACGGCAAATATCGAGATTGTTTCATCCATTCTAATATTTGCTTCTGGGTGTTTCCAGGAGAAATCAATTGAATGATCATTTGTACATTGTAGAGAAAGCGTTAATACACGCACATATAGATTATGTAAGAAACCATAAATCTAATTGAGCCATTCAACAAACGTTTATATACAGAAGAAGTCTTTTCTTTATCATCATAAGAGAGCATTATCATTCCACTGGTCAATGAAGTATTATTTTTTTTTCTGGCAGAAAAAAGATTCCTTCTCGGTAAATAATGCTTCGAAGGAGACTAATTTAACCATAGAAAAATTATAGATTATGCCTTTTTGTTTTTCTTTCAGGAAATATTGATCTAGTTACCAACAATACCCATTTCCTGTAGACTAATATTTGTCGACCATTTAGCATGTTCTAATAGTTTCTTGTTTTCCTGTCTCATTGAAGGACATATTACTGAACTTGCTCATGTCTTTTAGTGTATTTAGTTGACCAGCATCAATACAAGCGCATACCTTGCTTCAGACACGGCAATAAAGCATCAGAAAGGAACGATAAATATATGCGCATACTGCTACATGAATTCAAGTCATAAGAATGAGACATTCCTCTGTTCTCTTGTTTCTTTCTTTCTTTTTTCTTCTTCTTGAATTTTACTGCAAGAAATAAAACACAGCAAGCATTAACCCAAATGAAAGAGAGAGAAAAAAGAAAGTATACACATCCAATGAGTATTTGAATTTTGTATAAAGCATAAACGCTTGCCGTGAGAATGAAAAAGAGAAGAAATAAAACGCAAATCTCGTCTGTATATTTCATACAGCCACCGACATCATACCTATTCTCTCTCTTCCATGCGACTTTATTTATCAATCTGCTATAACGAATAATAATCTATCTGCAAATCGCATGAATTTGATCAGATGAAAATAGATTCTACTATTTTCTAGATAGAAATCTTCTATGGAATTAAAATTGATTCTGTTGCTCGATTTAATATATATCTATATTGATATATCAAAAACAGAAAGTAATAATTCTGTATCCACAACTACCACCGAAAAGCCTATTCAAAATCCATATGAACCAAAAGATCGTATTGTTAATCCACATAATTTTTCTTATTTACTCAATCCTGGTTATACGGTATGCAATACAAGTAGTAGCAGCAGTAGTTCATCTGTTTATATTCTGGTTTATGTTCATTCTGGTCCAACAAATTATCAACGACGTATTGTTATACGTGAAACATGGGCAACACAAACATTATTTCCTGAATTACGTCTTGTATTTATGATTGGTAAAACCTTGGATAAAACCATAATGAAAGCGATAGAGTATGAAAATGAAATATACCAAGATATTGTTCAAGAAGATTTCATTGATGCGTATAAAAATCTAACATATAAGGGTATAATGGCATTAAAATGGGTATCAATATATTGTTCACAAGCAAAATACATTTTAAAAGTTGACGACGATATTGTTACTAATACATTTACATTAACGAAACATTTAAAATTTCTGGATAAACTTGATCCGAATAGACAACAGACATTACTTTGTTTAGTATGGCATGCTATGATTGTGATGAGAGATAGGTTAGAATTGTATGGAAAATAATAATATTGAAAGAAAAATTCTTTCTTTAGTAAATCAAAATGGTATTTAAGTAAAGAAGAATTTCCATTGGAAAAATTTCCGCCCTATTGTAGTGGTTCAGGTAAAAATTTAAATTTTACTAAACTATGTTGAATACTTGTTTTTAGCTTATATTTTTACCGGAGATATGGCTGCAAAAATGTAAGTTTTATCCTAAAAAGAATATATACATATATAAGAGTGAAACTGTACCTTTTGGAGTGAGATTTTCATATACTACTGGTTTCGCATTGTATCACATAGAGATGTACAGAGATAAGTCAAATTTAAATCAACGAGTCAGCACAGGGTATGATAAAAAAAATCGGATTTCACAAAGAGATACACTCCGATAGCTGCCAAACTATAGAATGACGTGTTTCATAAATTATCGCATGGGACATACAGAAATACTTCATAATATCTCTTCGGCCTTGAACTTGATCGAATTGATTCATTCACTATAAGATTTGCTCGTGATTTTCTCTAAAGTGAGATGACTCAAAGCTGTAGTTCTAAGACAACCCTATTTTTTTTCCCTTTCAGCTAAAAATTGATTTGCCTATGCTCATTAAAGCCAATATTTGAGTCGAATATATACATTGAAATGATTCACATCCTATACAACGTTTATCAAGACAGTGCTTGAATGTTCGGTGAACCATTCTAACAACCTCTCGTTTTTTTCTCACGGTAGGATCCAATAGAGCGTCTAATACACTTTTGAGAATACTAATAGAATCATTCTTTATTTACCACTCGATATTTCAATAGGCATTTAATTAGAATAACTAAGTAATTTAGCTAAATAAAATTTCACTAATCTATAATCGACTTTCTCATGTATCGATGCCAATCGCAACTCGGTGAATCTCCAAGAATGTGTCAAGCATGTAGAACATAACAAAGAGTACTACTCACTAACGGAGTTGTCAACCTATTGACTTACATGTCTACTGAGAAATTCTTCAAATTTCCTATCAAATTGCTTTGCACTAGTCGTACCAAAACGTTACAGTCGATTTTATGTCAGAATTTTTTAAATCTTCATTCATTCTTAGGTATAATGCAAGCTTATATGTCCCATTCTTTTGGGTCGATGATTATTATATAACTGGAGCAGTCGCAAGTGCTGCCAATGTAACCTATACCCAATTTGGTTCACTGTATACAATTTCAGAACAAGTCGCACACACACGTTTTCTATCGTCGAAATCTTTTTATACGATTATGTTTGGACATTTTGTAAGTATGCAGCAAGGAAACGGACTGAAATAGTTATTTATTCAATTTTAGCCCGGTTCAATGAATCATATGCGTGAAATATGGCGTCGAATATTGATACGAGAAAAATTTAAATATCCAACAATTGTTAAGTCTCATTCGTTTAGTTGGGATGAAACGATTCATCCACAGAGCAACAATTTACTATAAGAATCAATGTCTTTCGTTAAATATTTGTCTGATAGAACAATTAAAATTTTATTATACAGTAAAAATATTTATGATTATTGCTTAATATTTTTGAAAAATCGTTTCTGAAATTATATCTATTATTTATTAATACTCAACAATAACACATGAATGAAAAAGCTACTTTTTTTTGTAATAGAATATTATTTGAAGGTTCAGATATTTTCACCAAAAACATATTTTTAAATTTTATAACATACTGGAAGACAATTATCTAACTCATTAATTCTTGATTTATTAGCTTAGATAAACAAAATGATGAACTTGTTAATTTCTTCTTGTTTAGTTGAACTGTATCATATAAAATGATGTAATCTATTACAATGATTGGCTGATATCGCCAATCGTTGATTAGTTTCGACAGAAACTTTCATTGCTTCCTATACAAACGAAGATTAGTTTTCAATCATTATAATTACCGTATGCACGATTTACTTGACACGGACTTACTTGACGCTGATTGTTTTTCGATTTTAATTGGTTTTTTCAGCGGAAAGATTTTATTTTCGTTGCAGACGATTTACTTGACGTTGATTAAATAAAAATGGATTCCAATTAGCTTATTTTTTTCTATGAGGATTTACTTTCCGTTGATTACTTNGAATTATTCAACATGTTTGAAAATGGTCAATTAACTGTCACTGAATTGGCTATTCAATCAGGTAAAGCAGTCAAGATAAAAAAAAAGAAATAGTAAATTCTGTGTTATTTATTTTTTTGCTCTGTATGTATTTTGTTATGTTGTATGAAACTTAATATATAAAACAAATATTAGATAAACCAATTGGAGTCATCTTTAGAATGGAACGAGTTGCTGTTCGACTTTCTCTCTTTATGGGACCAATTAAGAGAGAACTCATTTTTGTATGGGACGAAAAAAGAGAGCAAAACAGGGACGAATTTTGGTGGGCCTAATAATGGTCCCAATCAGGGTGTCACCAGTAAATCATCTGCAACGAAAATAAAATATTTTCGCTAAAAAAACCAATTAAAATCGAAAAACAATCAACGTCAAGTAAGTCCGTGTCAAGTAAATCGTGTAAACCGATGTAATCAGTTAACAAAGAAGAAGAGTATTATCAGTTTTTTTCTCTTCTCTTTCATGTAAATTTTCACTTCAGAAGAAATGTTTTTTTCGTGCATAGAAATTTATAGATTACTCTTCTGTTGTAATTTACTCTATACTAAAAACCAGATACAAAAACGAATCACATCAGTTGCATTAGATTCGATTTGATTTGATTGCGTTCGAAAAGGGGTAGGTGTGGAAAATGTTTCAAGAGTGAAAGTCAGTCTTTCTTTTATCATCCACACCTATCCTTAAGTTATTTTTTCATTTATTTCGTTTTTAAGTTACTCATGTAAGTACCATAGCCAATGGATTCATTATATTATTAAAAACATCTATTTTAATAAAGTAATGAAACATATTTTCTTTTTAAAAATAACTAGATGTCAATTTCTTCTTATGTTTTAATTTATGGCTATATTTAATAAAAAAAACGTTTTTCATAATTCACGTGGTTAACTATAGATTATAAAAAATATTCATATCTAAACATACATATAAATCACATTTATTTTGTTTTAAATTAAATAATTTTGTGATAATATGTATTTTAATGAAATTTAGTTAGAAATATTTTTTATATTTAAATATGAATTGTTTTCATTCAAATTTGCTTTTACATGCAAATTATCAAAATAAATAGTTTATATTTATTTTAAAGTAACAGGAAAATTACATCCCTAGTTTTTATTCTCAGTAGCATTTTCGTGGTTGTAACAAAGTTTGTTGAATACACTTAAAGAATTCAACAATCTCATATATACGTAAGTATAGTACAGTTGTAACTTATATTTCATGATTCCAAAATACAAGTTTATCTGGTGGAATCTGCTCTACGGTAATAGAAAACGAGTTGGTACGCACTTAGTAAGATCAAGAGTATATCAGTCGCTCTCAGGAAACTCAAACGGATAAAGAAGATACGCGTTCTATAGATATCAAAAGTCTTGAAAACACTTACTTTTTGTACCTTTTTCATAAGAAATCTAAGCTGATTACGCAATCGTAAATTAGCCTCAATTTTTAAGAAAAATTGAAAAAAATCGGTAATTTGAACGATTCTATCGCGATAAGATCTCGCGATACATCGCCCTAATATTCCGCGATATAATCATCGATTCTTTTAGCGATTTGAGGACATGGATATTCTAATTGATCAATGATAATATAAAATTTCAGATTTTTTTAGTTCTACTATTTTCGCATCATTTGAAATCAGTAGAATCCTATGCTTTGCTTTGAATAAATCACGATCAGTTCGTTCTCAGTTGTGTCCATTCAAGTTCATTTTGTAATGCGGCACTCACAAGAGCCTTCACCATTCGTAATGATTACGGATTTCAATAATGAGTCAATAAAATTTCACAATCGCAGAAAACTTGTATGTATTCAATTGCATATAAATCACATCAATTAGAAATCAATCATACTCTACTATCTAAATCATGTAAATTTATTTTATGAAAACCCAAAATGAAATACTTTTAAAATATGAAAAAACAAGCAAACATTAAATTTAGCTTTGTAAGCAAAATGAAAACACTCCGAAACAGACATTACTATCACTGTGTACATTTGAATACTGAAAGAAAATCAAATCATCTGACATCGATTGTGACCATATTTATTCATAAGCTTCGAAATTGTGTTCTCGAAATACTCTTTCCCGTACTGCAAATGCACGTCGTTTTGCTTGTTCGTATTCGTCTGAAATTCAAAATATAATTAAATAAGATATTAGTCATAACGATGTGTGCAAACAAGAATCTTTTTTCCAACAACGTATCTACTTACGAATAGTATCATTAATATTGGTCATAAATGCGTTAAACCTACAACAATTAAGATACAATTTTCTAAAGAGATTCCCTTAGAATAAGTATACCCATGATGTTTGACGACGGAACTACGGGGATTTTTTTTATATTCTTTTGCTAGACTTCTATTGAAAAGAAAAAATATTTTTAAAAATTCCACAGATTTTCTATCTTTACTGTGATTGAAAAACAACATTGAGTCGAATATTTAGCATTCCCGTTGAAGCAGTACGAAAACCAAAACGACTTAAGATTTTATTATTCTAAAAGGTAATCATCAAGATATTTATTTCTATTGCAATGAAATATTACGTTTTTGTTTTGAAATGATTTCGGTATAGCAACATAACTTATATCTTCAAGTTCAGACGAACCTCCCATATAGAAACGACGCAGTTCATCAAATATGGAATTACCATATGGTCTCCAACATGATAAATGTTCATCGTAAAATCCTATTCAATAAAGTAAAGTAGTTTATTGGAGAGGAAAGTGAATAAACACGATTTTTAACCTGGAATACTTGGAATATCGATGTATGTATAGCCTTCTGTTCGATGACGATTCCATGAATCTAATGAAGCAATTTGAAAATAGATTTTTGGCATTCGAGGAAGTTCTATCGAATAGAAATGACCAATGAAAAACATTGAGAAAAAAAAAAGATTATTTTCTACCATGATCAGCTGCGTGAGGCGATGGTTTGTACCATACTTCAAATTCAAATGGATATGAATAGTAAACAATGTCATCCTAAAAATAAATCAATACAATGCTACGGTATTAGAACTTTTCACTTGATGACCTTACGTACATATTTACTAGATGCAGTAGAACTTGCTGTATGTGTATAACCAGATAAAAGCATTGATGATTCGACATACCAATCTATGAAATTTATTTTAGTTTTGAGCTTTTTTCTTTTGCAACTTACTATCAGTTAAATCTAAACAATAATAAACATAAATATTATCGTAGTCGAAATTTTTTCCACTAACAATTTCACCGAAAACATTTAATTTAAGAACATTGGGCGGTGGCTAAAATCTCAAATAATTTTAAGAGGATTTTTCTATTTCAAAATTACCGTATCGAATTTTTTTCCGACCATTTTTGTTAAATATGCTTGTTGTCTTGCAGCGACTTCTGTTAATAATCTTTTCTCTCTTCTAAGATCATCCTTAGTGACTGGTATTGAAACATGCTCGATGTAATACTGATAAAAATCATTATTGAAATTCTTCGATTCAATCATATAAGCTAATTTACCAGTATTAAAATCTGGTTTTAATACGATGGTACCATTTGAATAGGCATTTATTTGGCATAGAACATGTTCATTAGTTGTTCGTGAGCCAAATGCAGCTGCGCCTGCTGTCGCATCGATTCTATCACTCAAGTCAGCCATTATGTACATTGTTTGATATGGCAAAGAGGCAAAATGATTTGTTTGAATCTCATGAAGTGTTGGGTTTTCGTGGATAAGATTTATCTTAGAAATAAAAGCTTCATTGCTGAAAAGAGATTTTAAAAATCGATAGGCAATAGAATGTTGAAACTATCAAACCTTGGTCTAATTTGAAATGGAAAGACTGGAGGTTTTTCTGAAAAACAAAAAGTTTATTTTATTTTCAGCATTCGAATATTTCTAAGCGGAATTTAAATGTAAGAATACGAAAATACGTAGATAACTTACGAAAAGTATTTATTGCTAATGCTAATTGACTTGGCTGTTCATCGGGGGAATCAGTCATGAAAAAATCAAGCTAAATTTAAAAGAAAAGCATATTAGTCTTAACTAAATTGAATAAAAATCGGCATACATTTCTTTCAGCACAATATGGATCCTTTTCAATATATGTAAATATTTTTCCAGGTTGTCTACGAGTTTTTCTAAAAAGCACACATTACTTTTCTATAATGATCAAGTGGATGTTTACTTCATTTTTCCTATTTCATTAAAATATTGTTGTTCAACTAGCGTGCTGTCAGGTCCGATATCTTTCTCGTAGATTTCAAACTCCACCTAAAGAAAATCCTCTATGAAAATAATATCCGAGAAATGAAAATACCTGATTAAAAAGCTTTTGCTGCCAACTAATATCAACTTGTTCGTATTCCTCGCTTCTTGCTTTATCGAGCAATCGCGCCACATCGGCATTGCTACCTTTCATTTTTTCTAGACCTCTTCCTTCGTTATCAAGTAAACGTGATAGATCGTCTTGAATTTTGAGCCGCTCTAGACTCGGTATTAACGAATTTGATGTGTAGCGTTCTAATTTGACACTAAGAAGAACAAAAAAAACGAGTTAATTAACAGAATTCGATATTTTCTATTCACCCTACCGAATTTTAAAGTTACTTAAAGGGTCATCCGATCGATAAATACCATAGTTAATTTCATCATCATTAATATTCAACATCATTTTTGTTGAGAGAGGAAAAAAATGAAAATTTAGATAAGAAGATGTTTTAATATTGGTATCTATTGGTAATAATCTGTATGATATGAATGGTCAAATCACATGTAGATGTCGTAGGTCCGAGCATGCTGAAAAATCTCATCAAACGAAATATTATTCACGAGAGGCTGTCAACTGATGAAAAGAAATCTATTAAGCTCAGGTGGCTAAAGTGTTTATATTCAAGTACCTAGTGTTTTCCTTGAACATCGATTACACAACTTCTTTACAATTTTATTCACATAGTAGTCATAGGTGTTTTCGCATTTTACAAGACGTAGCTTGATAATATACTCCCTATTTGATTTTGTGTCATCTATATTTTGTAGAGATTGTAACGCAAATACAGGATCTCATATTCCTTGAAGATACATCGGTATGAATTAATGTATTCTCGCCAAACGGGAAGCATGATACTTTTGCACTTCAAATGAAGTATTATGTTTTACTCAAATATATATATATATGTATATATATTTCCTTATCTATTAAATATAACTTAAAAATATTAAAGATTTATAAACAGAAAAAATGCTCAATTTTGTATTGCAATTAAAAGAAAGAAATTTAAAAAAGAACAAAAAATAGAATTTCATTTGATCGTTATCTAAGATGTTGATTGAATATCTGTTGTTGTTGTTGTTGTTGGTAAACATTCTGCTCGAACTTCAAAATGAAGATCGATATCCTCTTTTATTTCCTGATCACCTATTACATGATTTTGTGTTATACCATTAGGCATAAGAGATTCTTTCAACAATATTTCATTACATTGATCACATACACGACATTGTGGAGAACTGAAATAGGAGAGGATCTTTTTTTCCCCCGAATAATTCACTTTAAACTAACTTTGCTTTTGGACCTTGTATCCAATTATTTGAACAATTGTAACAAAATATTTTTTGACAATGTCGGCAATGATGCTATGAAAAATAGATGTTTCTAACGAAATCAAACACATATAATAACATACTTTTCTTACGGTCCATCCAAATACTATATTACATTCCGTACAATTCAAAACTTCTTCATCGGGAACCCATTTTTTTGCTTGTTGTTCTTCAAGTTTTATTTCGTACGAATGCATAGTATCGAATAATTCCGCTTTTTCTCTAAACGAAAAACAGAACTGTCTTTTCTTGCGTAAAATGTGAAATATCACAATTTTATCTGAGAAATTTTCATGATAATGTCCGATATGGTCTGTGCTTCAAAGACTACTTTTTATACTGAAATGGTTCCTACCGAACAGCTTTCACCAGTCGACGTTTCATTTCTTCAAAATCAAGTGTTCTTTCTTGTAGTGTAATCTCTAACTTTTCTTGAATAGTGTTGCGCTTGTTCTAAAAGAAAAACAATGAATAAAAAGTGTTTCCAAAAAAAACGAAGATTATTATTTACTCGTTCATTTTCCATTAATAGTCGTTCATCTTCAAGTAAATTTTTTGACTTGAAACAGAAAAATATTATATAAATAAGTCAAATTTTTTCCGAGTATTACTTTTTCAAGTTCAATTTTTAATAATTCAATTTGTTGGTTTTGCTCATTTGAATACGATAAATTTTGTTCTTGCTAGAAATAATGAAATGCAATCAGAATATAAAAAAATAAAACGCAAACATGACCTACCATCAATTGTAATTCCTGCGTTTGTTCAGCATATTTTTGTTGCAATTCATTGATAAGAATATCTTTATTTTCGATCTCTGATTGGTATTGGGCTAGCTGACTTTCATAATCTTTCATTGTCTAAATATAAAACATTATGAAAGATTTCAATTTTCTGAACTATTTTTCGTACATCTGTTGTTGTTGTTGTTGAAGGCTCAGTGAAAGCAGACAAAAGTTGAAGATTGAGATTACTTATTTCTTCATTTAGTGAATTTATTTGAATTTGTAATTTTTCATTTTCACTATTTAATTTATCGACTGTTTCCTTATCGGTCGATTCATGAGAATTACCATTTTCATTCGAAGAACATTGAATTTCAACATCATTCGATGGATGTTGAGTTTGTAGTTGCATTTCTAATTCATGATATTTTTGTTTCCAATAAATTATCGTATTTTCAGGATCTTCATCAACAGATGAAAGTGATTGTGCTGCGCTGCCATCATTGATTGATGATTCTAGATTCTAAAAATATATGATTTCATTTCCAAAAACAAAGAAAGAAAAATTGTTTTTCTTATACATGAAAAATGGTTGGTAAGATTGGAATTGTAGTTGAAGTATTTGGAAGAACTGAAACGATGGATTGAGAATCAACACTACTCTAAAATAACATCACCGAAAGTTAGACTTAATTTTGTCGAAAATAATTTCACTTTCGGATTTCTGATCTTTACTGACGAGTTCTATTCGATTAGCAGTCTGATATATATTCATTAAAATGTGCTCTCATCGTATGCTGCATTTTTAAACGAATCTTTTCTTATGAGAACCCTAATGCGTTTCTCAATAAGTTCGGGTTATTATTCTTTTCGTACCATTGATATAAGACTTGACACACTAATATTTCTCATTCTTGATGCAGCATCGGATAATGTTTTTGGACGATGTTCAGTTGATCTATGAACAAAATCAATAATTAATCATTGCCGTTTTTTTTTATACCAAAAACAAACTCGGCTGTTGGCCAACAAATATCAAGTTGATAGTGTGCTTTCGAAAGAAGATCATATCGAAGATCATTTAATTGGTATAAAGCTTGAACAATACGATTCATATATGATGGTGTAGTCCAGAAACATTCATCGATATAAAATTGGCTATAATTCGAAAGAAGGCATTGTTTTGTCAATTCATGGATTTGATCTCTTACTTGACAGTTTTTGTCATCATGAAACTATGTTGAACGACATCGCCTAAACGATGATTTTGTAAACAAAAACGAAGAAATAAACGTCCACGACCAGTAGAAGTTTTTACTTCTTGACTATTAAGAACATATAAAACGGTGTCGTATAGAGCTTTGCTTTCTTTGAGTGCGACAGAAAAAAAATTCCAATAACTTTGCTTATTACTAGTAGTATTTAATAAAGATTTTCGATCTTAAATGTACAATATAAGAAAATCAATTCTAGAAAATAACGATCTATGCGTTTTACTTTTGATGTCAAGTTGTAATAACTGCTCAAAATGTTGAAAGAATAATTGTAAATGAATATTTGAATCATCGATTATTATCGAATGTTGATTATCAGTTTCATTTAGCGATTCTGCATATTGAGAATGTAATATATTTGTTTTCTCTGCAATCATAATGTTCATCTTTTAGTTTCCGACGCTTTTTTTGTTTATTTACCTTCAATTATTTCAATGGATCGTAACACAGAAGAAAGTTTATGGATATCTTGTGTAGACATCTTCAATGAAATATTTAGATAAATGACAAGAGCTGCATAGGCTTTGAAATATCTAACCTCACCTGTTTTTATTTTAGTAGAGCAAGTTAAAGTATATCTATTGGTTGAGAGTCATCATTCAACATGCATGACATCTCAAGTTTTTCGATTGGTACTAACTGTCGTGATAGAATGATAACAGATGAGGTCGCTACTATGGTGAAGTTTCCAAAGATGAATAATCGCATGAATAGAAAATAAGAACAATAGATTTCATGAGAGTGATATTACTGTTTCAAAGATGGCTCCTATCTATATTAAATTTATTTTATACAATCTAACTCACAACAAGACGTACAGAAGTTGAACCAACTAAACTTTTTAGGAATGACTTTTATAGGCGTTGGATGGACGCTACCCATGTTCATCATCGTTTTATGAAACTAGACGGTGATAGGTTATCACTGGTAGCTTATCATATGCAATTAGAACCAATAGAATCACTGTCCAATTTTTACTCTCATCCATCCCAACAATTGTTTGACGTAAAATAGCTGTTGTATGTTAATAATGTGATTTGTGCGAAACGAATTAGAAGTATTGCTTTAAGAATTCTTCTATACTATATTAAGTGTAATGCTAATGCTCAACTAATATAAAATATTATTTAGGATAAAACTATTAAAAGTTATGGTACTAAAGTGAACTATCATACATATTCAACGGAATCAAGGTATCATTTTAAATTGGAAATAAATTAGGATATATTTAAAATATAAGCAAACTCTCTTCCTATAATCTTATAATAATAAAACTATCGTTTAACTTAATTGGACACTAATCTTTTTCTTCAGAGACTAAAAACGCATTATTGAGTTATGTTTGATATCAACCTCTTCGAAATTTTTGATTTCATACAAACGTGATGATAATTAACTAGCTAGAAAGATGTGTAAAAATTGAACAAGTATTATGAATTATTTTAGAAGGGTATGATCAAGTTTCGAGCGAAAAATGTTACGAGCTCAATAATAAGCTAGAGCGTTTCGTTATGTTTATCCTTCTCAGATTAATCAATTTTTAATCATTTTCGTGTTTTGATATTCACTTTTCTAAATCAGAATAATGTTTCAAGATTGAAAGATGATTTTGATGAGAATTAAGAATACAATAGAACAAGCATAATAAAAAAGATGCATTTTTCAACTGAAACTTATTCAGTCTGCCACTATTCAATTAATGATATATTATTATGAAAATGTTCCCCATAAAATAAGAAAGATGTTTTTTATTCTTGACAGTAAATCTATTTTTAAATAATTTTATTCATATCATATTAATGTCGAAAGAGAGAAACCTGTTTTTCATACAAGCATTTTATCGTCGAATATGAATGTATGTATATATTCTTGCTTCGAGCACCCTCTTTTTCATCTTTGAGGCTCAATGTCTTTCTATTGCAATGGAAAACAAGTGTCTGTAAGTCAAAGTGTATGTAGATTATCTTAACCTATGTTTAGGAGAGGAGAAATATTTGCTTCTTTTTGTATAGAATGTTTTAACATTTAATAGATACGCTACTTGTTCTCTATCATAATTTTTGTAACTTTTATCATGTAAGAGATATTTATTCATGCATCGTATTGTATGCGCCGTTAATGAGTCTCTCTATTATCAAATGCTTTGTAAAGGTTTACTTCTGTCTCTACTAAAATATCAATCAATCCCATGGAAAATTACAACTCTACTCGATGGTGCACATTGTCAACCATTAAATGATCTTGGTCAAAACATCGAGATTACATCTGTCAAACCATTAGATATTATCTGTGGATCTGTTTCATCTCGAACTACATTCGCTCGACTTGAGATTCCGTATCTTTTTCCACATGAAAGAAGAATTTTATATTTAGACGTTGATACTTATACTATGAATAGTATTCACGAACTTTTCACTATTCCATTTAAGACAATTGCTGCAGTCGTTCCTGGAACACATTTAATGATTAAAGAATTCATAAATCGCGAGTTTAAAGCAAATCTTACTAAAATGGATTATGAATTAGATGGAATTCGTTATTCAGTCGGTGAAAAAAATCACAAATATTTTAATGCTGGCAAGTAAAATCTTTTTGGACTAATCACTTTTTTCTCAAAAACGTACTATTAGTTTTAAGTGTTTTGAGTAAACATAAAATTAATCATTATATTTTATTGATTTTATGCAGTCAAGTTTTTATATGCAATAAATTTGAAATAAAATGCAATACCAAACTTTGATTTAATTCAGTAACTGAATTCCTTAATATAGAATATGTATGTTTTGTTTTTGTCAGGTGTAATGTTAATCGATGCATATAAATGGCGCGAACTTCGTATTAAACAACATGTTCAAGCTCTAGCACTTTCACATCCATCAGCTATGTATACAAGTGATGAAATGGCGCTTAACCTAATTTTTCGTGGTCATTTAACTCAGCTTCAACAGTGTTACAATACGTTTTCATTTACAGAGACATATCTCACTGAAATGCCGCGTATTTGGCATTTCAATACATATAAACCTATTGTTCATGCACCATTAGCTCAATTTGATACATGGTTATCAATCTTTAAAGCAACAGATCAAATACTTCTAAAAAAACTAGAAAAGATCTCTCAAACATTGGGAAAATTAGCTATGCTAGCATTAAAAAGTGAAGATTATAATCAAATTTGACAAATCTATAAGTAGGTTGATCCATGGAAGTCAAATTTAAAATAGATGTATTGTAGAAAGTGCTGATCAATCGACCGCCTTATATTCAAGGATAAAAAGTATACTAGTATACTGAGAATTAAATTGCTTTAGAAGTTTGCAATGCATCCCAGTATTTTCATGAATTTATTTCTTTTGAAAATGAGAAGTTCTCATTTTTTCAAACTATTTTTAAATCTTATATGATATACTTTTATATTTATTGTGACTTAGTCTAGCAGCATAGAAATCATTGTATTATAATACTGTCACTTTCAGAAAAAAAGTAGAAATATTTGTTTTTGTTTTAGATTTTTGAAGAATTTTCAAAAATTAAGTTCATAATTGAACGTGATGTTGATCTAGTTATTTTGCATTAACTAAAAATAAATCATAAAAGAATTTCGAAATGGAAAAACAGAATAAAATTATTCAATATTTAACTGAATTTTTTCGTCGAGATATCAACCGTATTCAAGGTGCAATTCTAATCGGATCGTTCGGAAGAGGACAAGGTTCGCCAGAATCTGATATTGACATTGAATTGCTAATAGAAGAAGAAAAACTTATCGTCGATGAATTCACTAACGATATTATACAATTATTTAACGATACAGAAGATTCGTTAGCCATAAAACATACACTTTGGCTTGGAGATCAACGAAAACTTGCTCTTTATCATGGATCACAACTTCTGCTCACTGAGCTTTATCTTTATAGTAAAACAATACTAAAAAAAAAGTAAACATTGCTCCATAGAATTTGTGTTTTATTAATTTTAGCACAATTATCTCAATTCGATAAATATTTTCTTGGTTCTCGAATTATTGATTTACAGAAATGTATTTTGGTTGATCGAACATATATAATTCATCAACATCTCAAATATATTCTTGCTTTACCATATGATAATCGACATGGTCTAATTCGTGATTTAGTAGCTAGTATTCGTTATCAATTAGAATCGACGTCATCTGCTAGACGACGTTGTGATGCATACAAATTCTATTTTCTTTCAAATATTGCTCTACATGAGCTTGTCAGACTCACTTACGTATTAGATGGTAAAATGGAATACAATTACAATCCTCCTAAATCTACTGTCAATCCAGATTTGTCATCGACAATGAATTTAGATGAAAGTGAAGTACATTTGAAAAATCTTATCAAATTTTTTTTACAACAACTTGATCGGATTGAAAACGACGAAGAACTAATGGTCAAAACAGCTCGTAATTTCTGTCAAGATCTTATAAAACGAGATTCTATATTGTAGAAAATATTCAATACAGTTTGGCATTTTATCATTTTCATATATTACAATTCAACTACTCAGTTTCATTGTGATGAAAAAGTATTAAAGAATAATAGTTTCGAAAAACAGTATCTTTTAAAAACAAAATTCAATAATTAGTCTATCTGTTGTACGAATGGTAAAAATCAAAATCTTATCAAAGACTTCCACGTTGCTATTTTTGTCAATAGTTCTTAGTAGTAATGTTCATTTAAGTGTAGATTGAATGTCTTTTAATGCTGTCTACATCATGATAAAAAATGGCTAACCTGAATGAATTTATATTGTTTGACAGATATGAAACATAGAGATTGACTTGAATAATGAAAGATATGACACTGTGATATTTAGATACTCACGTAAACGCAATCATAAAACAGCTCTGTCATTGGAAGATGCCACTAAAAGATACTCGCAGAACAATAGTGAAACGTTTGAAAATTTCTTTAATAATTCAGTTAAGATTTCAAATTTGGCATTACTAGGTTTCTACTTGTACTATTGAAAATAATAACAAAAGTTAAGATGTCAATCGTCAATTTACAATTTAGGTGAAGTAAAAGAAATTCAAAAGCGAAACAAAAATTGATGCATAAGTAAAAGAAAATAATAGAACAGTAGATAAATGGAAGCGACAGATTCATAATTCCGGTCGTCATACCATTACTGGTTACAAAGAAAAATGACAAGAAAGCTGCATGTGTTTCTATTCCATTCGATAGTGTTACATAGATAACATTTACATGAAAATTGATGAGAACTTTATTTTCTACTTTCATCACTTTATTTGCATATAGTGTCACTTTTTTCTTTCATTTATTGTGAACTGTATAATCAATTAAAAATAATATGAGGCCGAATAGGAAAGGAAAATTCTGAAGCGATCCATCCATAAAATTCTTGTTTAATTTTATGTACACAGTAGAAGAATTTGTTTTCAATCAATAGCATATTTTTATTTTATTCTTTTGTATTTTCTCTTACGGATTGAGGAAAACTTCCTGTTGTGGTATCCATTGTTTAATTCTTGAAGTTTATCTTTGCTTTTCGTAATATCTATAAAGAAAATTATTTCTCATGGGGAACAATGCTATACTCAAAGCTGGAACATCTAAAGAACTGACTTCGCAAGGTCTCGTCTTTATCTTATTTAAATATCAATTTAATTAAAATGATCTGCATTTAGATATTGCTCGATTAAAGAGACAATCGAGACTTAGTGAACAAGGTAAGAGAATGTTGTATACACATAATATCAATGAAACTTTTTCGCTTTTCAGAAATTAGAAATTTACACGAAGTAAATGTTCCAGTCTATTATTAGATATTTCACCGTTTCAAATTGCCTATTTTCTATTTTTTTAAAGACTTTTTGGAATGATTTTCCAACAGGTAGATTGGACAAAAAAGGATTCATGAAATACTACGAAGATGTAAAAGATGACAAAGATAGAACAAGTATCTTATGCGAGTATGTACACATAACTATTAACAATATATTTCGAATTGTCATTTTCTTGCGATAAAAAAGTCATGTATTCGCTGTCTTTGATAAAAATCATGATGGTACAATTGATTTCAGTGAGTTCTTATTGGCTGTTTCAGTGGGTACCCCACATGATCTAGATAGTCATCTTGATTACGTTTTTGAAATGTGAGAACTTTTCATATAATCGTTGTTCAAGTTTTTCATTTATTTTATAACTATTTAGGTGTGATGTTTCAGGTGATGGCAAAGTGGATATCAATGAACTGGCTACTTTTCTGTCAGCTTCAGTAGGACTTTTGATATCGTTTAATTCAGAATTAAATTTTTTCTTATATTAAAATATGCATGAATTCTATTTTATCTTTAGTTAATCATCGTAGGGAAAACTGATGAAAACGATAATCTTGGCCCAAGAAAGTTAGCAGCTGATATATTCAATACACTAGGCATAAGTGAAGATAAGAAATTGGTCAAAGTAGACTTTATCAAAGGGTATACTTTAAAGCGTTGGTTCTCGTTATTAATGCGGATAATTGAAATTCTAGATGTAAACGTGCTCCACATCTTCGTGAGCTTTTTGGTGGTGGCAAATGAATTCTAACTACAAATCATCATATGCATATACATCAATCTTACAGAATCGAGTTTGGTTCATTCCATTTTTTTCAATGATATATAAATCCTCTAATCTCTATTGTGTGTGAAAACATTCTATATTTCATAATTTTCAATAAAAATAAAAATTTTCCTTTTTATTGTACTCTGATGAATAATGAGAAAAAAATTAAGTTGAAATAGTTTAAGCAAATGTAATCACCAGAATTAATGTTATTAAGATTGTTCAATACATTATAAATGTCAAACTAGAGAAATTTGTTAAACCAACGGAACTAACCTATTTCTTGATAGCAATACATTGATACAAAAAAATAGTGATACGATATTTATAAATGTACAAAATGATTCAAAATTTGCACTGTGAAATGATTCAAGTGTCTAACAACTTAATAATGTATCAGATGCAGCATGTATAGACGAAAGAAACTTCATGATGAAAGTTCATGAGTAGGATGATGATTACGCCATAAATGTGTAGATGCACAAGCATAGTCTTGGGCATCTTGTATTTACTCAAGAAGCATTTTAAATAGTTTTTTTTAAACTCAAATAAAAATTGTTTTACCAGATAAATACTAATCGCTCCCTATGTCAGAATTTAAATTCAGTTATAATAACTATTTGCCTTTCGTCTGCAATATAGTCTCTTTTTTTTCTAACAATATATATATATTCAAAACTACGAAGACCTCAACTCAAGCCTCAACTGCATGTTCTACGTTAGTTTTATTTAAGCAATCAGAATGATTGAAATCATGTATTTGATTCTTATTTCGTGAATCTACTAGATTATTTTTTGATAGTACAACAAGTATCACATCTACTAATACTCATGTAATAGTCATATTATTTTTTAATTTTTAACTAAGAAATATTTTCGAAATCGTTGTGCCTGTTAATTTAAGAAATCTGGTCAATTCTGTTTGTAGACACTGTACGAGGTTTCGATATTTTTCGAAAAAATCGTTCTACATCAAAACTGTTATCATTCATACAATAGTAGATTCGTGAAAGAAAAAGAAATTTACCTGAAAAGCTCAAGATAGATGGCTTGTACACGTGGCAATTATTTATTTGTTCCTGATTTGCTATTTTCTATTTCTAAGGCTTGCAAAGAATTTGTCATAACTTAAGTAAAGAGTTTATTGAGTTTCTGAAAATTATTAATGGTGTTAGCATTTTAGAAGACTGACTGTTTGATATCTTTTATTTTCATTATCATCTTTTTTTCTCTTGTTGGTAGAGTAATAAAAACAATGTCATCGTTGTGGAGGTACCTTCTGATTGGTTGATGTGCTTCAAGCATTATGGTAGCTTTTGTATATTCTACATCGAATTTGTTGATGCATGACAGTAGGATGCTTCTTTAACTGCGCCATTCATTTTTAGCATGTCAACTCATGAAGGCGTCAGCTGTGATGCTTGTGGTAAAAGCAACTTTCGTTGTAAGCGTTTCAAATGTCTAATTTGCTATGATTATGACTTGTGCTCCACATGTCGTGAACAAGATGAAATATCCAGTAATCACACAAAAGAACATCCTATGCAATGTAAATGATGGTTTCTATTGTTAGATATTGTATAATGAATTCATTATTGTTCGATTTAAGGTATTTTAACGCGACCAGATTTTGATTTATATTATTACGGCGAAAAATGTACATCTGATCAACCTCAATCGCTAACTTGCCCATTGTGTGGCGATATGGGCTTAGGAGTTTCATTTTTGAATGAGGTTTTATCACCGAATAATAATTCAGAACATACTGATTTTTTTCAACATCTTCAAATAAAACACGGCAATGATCAACAATTATATGAAGTTATTTGTCCAATATGTGCTGCTATGGCGAATAGTGAATCAAATTTGGTAACTGCAGATCTTATTTCACATGTGACTAATGATCATCAAGATTTACAAGTTAACACACCATCCTCAACTGGTAGAGAAACAAATACTTACTTAAGACAATCATTATCAACTAGAGATTATGATTTTGGCATTGGTGCTGGGCTTCGTAGTGGATTTCGACGTGGATCACTAAGAACAACTAATCGAAGAGAAACTCAAGCAAGAGGAAGTGGACCTGTAAGTCAACATTTTGTAATTGACACCTCATCAGGATTACCTACAGTTGTTAGTGGAAATGACCCAATCACTAATTTACTGACACAATTATCAAATATACGACGATTAGCAGCAGTGAATAATAATAGCCCATTGACACCGTCATCAAATACAATTAATCTTCAAACACTTACACGTCTACAATATGAACGTGAACGTCTTCGTGCAGTAGGGCGTTCTCATCATCATGTTCTCCCTCCTCCTCCTCCCTCTTCACGTCATTCTCAGCAATCATTATCTACATCTAATAATGCATCATCTATGGAAAGTGATATTTTCGATTCGCTTTTCTCTTCATCTCTTTTTACTGATCCATCCAATTCGACTACTAATAGTCATCACACTTGGACAAGTATCCTTGCTCAACAGTCATCCACACCTGAACAACAATCTCAAACCTCATCTAAAATAAAGACGCCTATAAAAATAAGTACCGAATCTGATCCTTCATTATTACGACGAATTTGTGATGAATCTATATGTTCCTCTTCTATTCTACCAAGTTCAACAGTCATACATTCATCAAAGCAAAAGAATGATTTCGTTCAGAGTGTACTTCTTTCTAGTTTTTCTTATTCAATTAATGATAAATGACTTTTTAGTAAGATAGTTATTTATGTATACCAATAATTTTCTTTTGTCTATTGAACATTCATAGTCATAATTTATTTCGTTTAACTTCAGATGTAACATTCCTTTTTTTCGATTCTCTATTCGATTTCTTTTCCTCCGTATTTTGACCTAATCAAAAGTGTGCGTAAGTCAACAAACATGAAAAAAATATATAAAAATAATGTCACTGCTCAATTATTTTAAGTGTTTTTTCTACTGTACAAAAGAAAACAATCGGTATAATGAATAGTATTTTTTTTGAAACAATCATTCGCGTTGATATCTTGATTGTCTTCGCAACTATTATCAATTGTGGTTTTTCGGTCAGTGTTCCAAAAAAAGGTGATGTATTCACTGTTAATATTACTATGAACAATTTTCAAACAACACAAGTAAATATATAATTACCAAAAAGAAGATAGCTATACTTTTATTTGTTATTCTCTAGGAAGATGAATATGCATATGTTCAATATAAATTACCCGACGAAGAATTGTTCATAGGTAAATTGATAATTTCAATTTCACAAAACCTACTGCTGATTTTCATTTTAGTTGGATATTTACCGTTGATCAATATGAATTCAGCTCATCATATGTTAACATACGCATGTGCAGAACCAGGTTCTGGTGACAAGTTCTGGTTAGTATCTGTTTCTTTTTCTGATATCGTGTTAAAATCCGTTTATATTTACTATATAGGAAAGGAGGTCCGACATGTATTGGTCAGCAAATGATTATTCATGGATGGGCTCGTAATGCACCTCCATTAACGCTACCTGAAAGTATTTGAACTTTAATAGATCTATGGAAAACTAAAAAGAACTATATTTTATACTTAGACGTAGGATTTCATGTTGGACGTAATACTCCCTACAAGTACGTCGTCATTAATATTCATTATTTATCAATTTTGAAAAATGATTATTCTGGAAATCAATTAATTATGACTCGAAAACCGTATATATTAGTTTCAATAAATAAAATTCTTTTTTTTTGTCATGAAATGACCTTTTATTTTAGACTTATATATCATGCAGGTGTTATGCTAGGTGGTTCAGACCTGATCTATTTGCAACCAAAAACAAATTGTAAGTGTATTGATGTATACTAGTTGCCATTCACTGAATGAAATATAAGTTTATCCGAGATTATAAAACGCGCTTTTCATTCACATTTAGCTACTCGTACTCCTTTCTCGTGTCAATACAACGGACCGCCGATTTCTATTTTTGCTGTTCGTGTTCATGCTCATCAATGGGGTTTGTAATTTTTTTTCTTGCATTTATTTGTAATTCATTTGATTTCTATATTCTAGGACGAGTTAATTCTTTGTATAGAGTACGTAATGGAGAGATTTCACAAATAGTTAAAGGTGATCCACAATGGCCCCAATCATTCTATCCACTTGCATCACCTGTCGATATTCAGAATAATGACTATGTTATTGGTCAATGTATTTATGATAATACTGAGAATCGCGTTGTTACTGTCGGGTAAGATATTTCTTTTTCTTTATAATATAGAGAGTGACCAAAAATTTATCAGTAATGAAGAAATTCATACAATTTCAATACACTTATAAAGCATATTCTAATATTTTCATTAATCTATTTGAAGGAATCGAAGTCCAATCAATTTCTCTGAAAGATTACTCTTACTAATATTGTAGAGAAGGTAGGATGACATACTGAACGACATATAATTTGAAACTTTTCGATGGCAACAATGACACAGATCATTTCTCTAGTGTTTGCTCAAATTTTCGGCTTTATTGAACGTTGTTTGACTGATTTTAAAAGGATCGAACTGATTATTGATTTATCTCATAGCTTATTATTTGTAATTCCTCTAAAATTCCAATATCTATGAGAAAAATTAGCTACTTTCCGATTTACTATAACTCATGGGTAATACAAACTGATGATTTTGTTATGTTTTCACAAGAACATACGGTTGAAAATAGAACTAACATTTATAGTTTGACTGAAAAGCTAAAATCATATTGTGTCTATTAGAATGATGAAGAACCGAAGAAACATTCGAAAAAAATGGTGTATATCTTTGTTGATATACAATAAAATAGTTCTTTTTTATTGTAGTCAAAAAGTGCAATGTTTCAAACACTTTCAATAAAATTTTCTGAAAGGATAGCTAATAATTGACATGGCTACTATTTTGATTAGAAGAGAGAAAAATAATTTTGGGGTAAGTTTGAAAGGTCTACTGGAGTTGAATGCATCTGTTAAGTGATAATTCTTTTTGAATACATTAAATTTATAGTATAATATTGATTGAATTCACTAGATCAACGCATAGAGATGAAATGTGCAATGTATATTCAATGTATTCATACGACTCGACAATACAATCCAGTAATGGGAAAACAATGAACTCGCCTCCAATTCAAATGTGCTGGGATAATGCTTTCAGCACGGTTGCTCGGTAAAATATATAAAACTAATTCAACTACGTAGAGAAATTACATACAACGAGACTTAACATTGAAATTTTGCAACCTTTTCTATGCTAAAAATAATGCATATTATTATTCTATTTCAAATAGTACAAGTACTGTTATTTGAATCTTTAAAATGCAAGACGTCTGTTTTTTCTTGAATTGAGTACATGAATTTCGAATTGGTAGGAGGAGTAGCAGTGTATTTTCAAGACATTTCATTCTGAACTTTTATTTATTTCGTTATTGATTGAATACTTCGTCTTAGGATAGTATGAAATGACTGCAGTACTGTTAAAAAATGATAAATAATTGAATAAAATACCATAGAATTCATATCAGTTCTAGTAGATACTTATTGGTCTGCATTTATAATTAACAAAATTTGTTGCGTTAGGGATTTTTAAAACTTTGACATTAGACATACGAGACATTGCTACTACACTTGTTTGTAATTAAACTTTGTTACAAGACAAAAGCAATTTCCTCATTCATACATAGATCTCAGAATCATATTCACATTTGAATAATTGTGATAATAGATCAGAATTAAAAAAATAAACATTATTTTTTTTGCTTAGTCTTATTCCTGCAGACAGTGAAATTCCTCCACTTAAGCCACCTGAAATTAGTGGAGCACCTAGTGGTCCTCATGCTCATTCTGAACATGGAGTGAATACATTTACAGGTAATTTGATTATTGCAAGGTGTTTTGTTTTTCTTAATAACTAGATGTATATATGAATACAATCAGCAAATGGTGATTCACCCTATGAAGATTATATAGATAAAGTCGAAAATATGCGTCACCGTAACAATGAAGCTGATCATTTTGATATAAATAAAATTTTATCACAGATTGGTTTACCCGACTATGAATATGTTGATGCACAAAACTATGATTATTTGTTACCAAATCATTTAACATATGGAAAAGGACAAACAGTCAAACTACATAATGCAAAACTAATGAGCTGTGAGAATCGATATTGTATCTCGTCTGTTCTATCTTTTGTCATCGTTTTGCATAATAGAATTTTATTAATAACTTTGAAAAATACCTAGAAAGCCAAAATAATTCATTTACGTTTAGCTGACTTATATACAAACGTAGAAACTTGGCCCGATGTTAAATCGTTACCTGCTCAACTTGGTGAAGTAGGTGGCATTGCATTAAATAATGCAAATAATGAGCTCGTCGTATTTCATCGTGGATCTCGCAATTGGGAATTTAAGTAAGACTACAATGCTTTTTTCAAAGGATCAGCTTCTTTATTTTTATCGTTTTTCTTTCTATAATAGATATTTTGATGCATACCGCTTTCGTAATGAAGTCTATGGCCCGATTGAAGACGCTGTTCTCGTTCATGTTGACACTCGTACAGGACAAACTAAATATCGATGGGGTGCTAAAATGTTTTACATGCCACACGGATTAACAATAGATCACGAAGGCAATTTTTGGTTAACGGATGTTGCTATGCATCAAGTTTTGATGTTTCAACCAAATAATTTAACTCATCCAGCATTGACTGTTGGAGAAAAATTCCGATCTGGTGCAGGACCAAGTCGACTTTGTCGACCAGCTGATACTGCTGTAATGAAAAATGGAGATTTTTTTGTTGCCGACGGGTAAACTACAATGGAGTAAAGGAATTTAGAAAAGGTTCAGCTCCTATTTTGTTCTAGCTATTGCAATAGTCGAATTATTAAATTTAATCGTAAAGGAGAATATCTAATGGAATGGGGTTCATCCATGACAACAAAGGTTGACAGTAAGTTTGTTTTGAATTTCATGATTCAATAGTCATTTTTGTTTAGATAATGAATAATATCTTTGACTTTTTAACTATTAGGATTAGGTTTTTTTTAACTAGAAACAGAATTAAAATATCATTTCATTGGTTATTTTCTAAGCATGAGAGAAGAAATTCTCGTAGACTAAATCATTATTTTGGAATCTGATCGTCGTACTTATAATTTGGGTCAATTTTTAATTTGAAATTTCATGAATGATAATAAAAAACTTGATATTATTATGCTGAAAACTATTTTGATCGAGAAAAGTAAAATTTAACCATACCATTCATATAATTGAATTATATTCTTGATAAACATACAAATAAAATTGGCTTAATTTTTAGTTCAATTTCTCTTTATAGGTGATGGTTTTCCACTACCAAATGAATGGAATATTGTTCATTCCATAGCATTGAATGAAGATGCACAATTGTTATGTGGTGCTGATCGAGAAAATTTTCGTATTCAGTGTTTTAATTCAACGACAGGAGAATTTCTACGACAAATACGTGTTGAGAAAAAAGATCAGATTGGTGCAATTTATGCGATTGAATTTGTACCAGACGCTAATGGTTCGACATCAAAAATGAGATAATAGATTTAAATGAAACCTTTTACATGATTTTATTTTTAAGAAACAATTTTATTTGCTGTGACGGGTGGAGTACAAACATCAAATAAAAAAGTTTACATGGTTGATGCATCAACCGGAGATATTTTAACATCGTTTGATTCGAACCCAGTAAGTTTATTGTTATAATCATATCATGAAATCTAAATGATTGATTTTCTCTTTACAAGCATTTGATAAGTCCACATGATATTACTGTATCAGCAAATGCTCGTGAAATATATGTTGGTGAATTAGCATCATCACCTGCTAATGCCTTACATAAATTCGAATTATCTAAACATACAGGTAAAAATTATTTATTACTTTTAATATTCGATTTATTTTTCCATTAATTAGATCTTCCAACAGAAATATTCAGTAGACGATTCAATATCAATCATAAAAATTTTCGTACTTCCGTAATCATAATGGCTGCGTTTGCTATTCCAGTACTAGCTTCTGTGATTATTGGATGCATTATTCGAATAAGAAATTTGCGTATGAATCTATTCTTTTTTTCTTCTCAGAAAGATATTTTACGAACAATTTTGTTTTTCATAGGTAAAATTAATCGTTTGAATGCATTCCTCGATGATGTGAAAAGCCGTGATACAAGTTATAGTTCAGTTCTCGGTGGTTGGATGAATCGAAGAAAAGGTTTTTCAAGGTTAGAACAATATTCCGATGGAGAAAATGAACTACTAGATACCAATGCTGGTGATGATTCGAATAATAACTCTGGTGATGAACCAATAACTGTTAAAGTAAAACAACAACCAGCAGCGTTGACTAATAAAAAAGAGTCTGCTAAATTTCAAATGGCAGAAAATCTTTAAACATTGAATCATTTTCGGCAAGTAACAAAAGGACATCTCACATACGACGAACAGTCATGGTTAATTCATAAAATTTTATTTTTCTTTTATTTTTTTCTTCTTCTTTCGTCTACTCACAAGCGAAACTAACTCACATATTGTTTTCTTCTCAATTTAATCAAAATAAGCGAATAAACATATTCTAAATCAAAGAACTTTTTTGGAAACTTTATCTAATAAACAAATAAACATGAAAGATCAATATCAACCAATGATAATCCGAAGATATCTTAATTTAATCTAAATTTATTTACTAAAAATCTACATAGCTCTTCGTTTCACTGGTTTACTTTTGAAAAGAAAACTTTTAAAATGTTTTCAGTATTAATGATCATATAAAATATAGTTTAGAATAGAAGTTAAGTGTTAACTGAAATGCTAGGTCGTATATCGATATTTCTCTTTATGGAAATATTGTTTTTATACTTGAAAGTCTTATTTTTGAAATAACTATAACGATCGTAAGAGTTCAAAACGTTCCTTAAAGAGAAGAAACGAAAAAATGTGACGAAATAGTGATCATGAAGATCAAAGCGCATTTTTCTTTGTCATAATTAACATGATAGCAATTAAATTATCACTTTTAATAGTATATCAATATGACAGATTCTATTGTTGGAGAAAATTAATTAATACTGAAGGTAAATAATCAAATTTACAAGTTTGAATAAAAGTATGATCTTATATAGTTTATTAAAACAGAAACAGAAACAGAATGAAAGTATAATGATGAACGAATAAATTTGAAAAATATTGCTCTTTGTTTTCATACATAATTACTAGGCAAAAACACATGATTTGGATTATTGTACAAAAAGTGTCTTAAATTCGAAAAAGTAATGAACAACATGTTATATATATGGCAGGATTCATATGGATTCGTAATTTGTTTTCTTGCAGTTTGATCACGTCATGTTGTTGAGGTTTTTATAAACACCACTTACTGTCAATGATCGTAGATCGCGAGCAGCTTTTTAACTGTTCAATTCGTACCATTCTTTTAAGAACTACTATATTCAAGTCTAAAATATCTGATATGATGATTGATTCATATTTGACAAAACGCTGAATACATGGCCATAATTTTCACACATGTGAATAACTCATAGTTGTTTGAATTCACCAATTATAAATGTGTGAAATGAAATAATGAAATATATTCACAATTAAGACATTAGATAAAGCGTCAAAACCATATTATTATGCTAAAGAATTTATTGAGAAAGAGTAGTCGAAAAAAAAGTTCCAGTTCGCAGCAAGTTACATTTTATTTTTTATTAGAAAAATATACATCACCACACTGACTTCATTATTAGGTATCGATAGTCAATAAACATGCCGTGTTTTGTTTTCAGAAAAACATAAACAGATTTTTCTAGTAGATGTAGTCAATACTTGTCAGAAATTATTCAAATTTAAGCTACTTCAGCAACATGGGTTTTAAAGAAATTCCTACGTTTGTCAGAAACAAATTTCGCAAAACATCTGATTCGAATTTCAATAAAAGATATTATCTTTAATGAAAAGATTAATTCATTTTTCTTTTATCCCGGGGATATATTTTAAGTAAAAACCTAGTGCAATACGACTACTAAAATTATGTTACACATATGAATAAAACGTAACAAAATGCGATAGAGATTCTTATATTTAATTTGCGAAATATAGTAATACGACCTGTCACGCAACAATTGCCGATGCTTGGCCAATGTTGAGCATAGCATTTCTTGAGCATAAGCCAATAGAACTTATTCATATAAAACTGTTTTATAGATTTTCCTATATACCATATCGATAGATTACATTTGATTTAGATAAAAACGAGAATAAATGCTAGTACCAAGCTAAAATCAATCGTTTTTTTGCTAAAATGGTAAAAAGAAGGTCTTTTGTCTACTATCATATTTTAAATACTACGACGTCATTTAAAAAGGCGGTAGTAATCGATATTTCCTCGTAGATTGAGCTACAGTTTGACGTCAACGGAGCTCCCGTTATTGTAATAATAACTCTAAAAATTATGCTCTTCAGATGAGTGCCGAAAAGAACTGATGAATGCGTAACCAAGCACTGAGTGACTTACTTTAATGGTACGGCGGTGAATTGTTGTAGAACAATACTATAAAAAAAGGATCATATCATTATAAAGCGCGTTGTCTAGCTCACAGAGACAATTGGAAATATTTTGTTCTAAGTAAGAAATTTCTCGAGAAACAGAGTTTATGTGATAGGCACCTATCATAGAGGTCATTTTAACTGACTGCATTGCCATCCCTTTCTATCCTTCTAGGGTATAGTCACAGTTTGACCTAATGAAATGAAATTTTCACTAAAGGTAGAACTATCACATATCTTACTACAGTATAAGTTACAATCCATTGTGACGTTAAATTA
The DNA here is from genome assembly GCA_905331475.1 of Rotaria socialis. Classification (NCBI taxonomy): domain Eukaryota; kingdom Metazoa; phylum Rotifera; class Eurotatoria; order Philodinida; family Philodinidae; genus Rotaria; species Rotaria socialis. The sequence goes on from CAJNYU010000350.1 coordinate 42,282, forward strand.
ATGAGTTATGACAAGTTGAATATCTTTTCTACTCAGTCAATACCAAAGAAATATTTTTTCTTTCAGTTCTAATAAAAACAGAAAGATGTTCTTCATTGTTCTTATGATCAGTATCACTTCATCGATATATGGCGTTTATCAATCGAACATCAAATTTACCTCTATGGGTCTCGAATACACACCAATCAATAATGTTCAATTAATAGCAACGAAATACATTCAAACTAAATTTCTCTGTTCAGCAGCATGCAATCAAGAATCATCTTGTCGTATATTCGACTATGACTTGATATCAAAACGATGTCGACTATTTGAAGGTGATTCTACAACAGGATCTATTAATTTATCATCGTCACCAACATCTATTGTTGGCGTTGTTAGTATTTCATCAAGTATTTATTCATCAATTAATAATCAACTTTGCCAAGCATGTAAAGGAAATCGATACGAAGTCTGCTCTGCGGAAACAAACCTATGCCAATATCCAGTACATACATATTGGAATGGATCTCTATGTGCATTACAACTATTTGAAAATGGCACATGCGAGTAACAGGATGCCTGCCGTTCGGATTTGAACCTCACTTGTACAACAGATTGTTATGGAAATTTTCCAACATGTCTTCCATTATTTTTTGACAGTAAGCACAAAATCATTTATTGTATGAAGTCGTACTCAGTTCAAACTAAAGAGTGAACGAATCGTAGATAAAATATCAGATAAATTTAATTTAAACTGATTAATTATTCAACTTTATTCATTTATAGACACAACAAATGCATTAACAATGCCCTTCGATATAACGGTAGCTGGCGGGTGTAATGGCTCATCAAGTACAAACCAAACACTTTTAATTAATCAGGCAGGCATCTTATTAGGCTCCAATAATACATTATACGTCGGAGATAATAGTGATAAACTTTATAGTTTCTACATCAACAATCGCACAGGTCATGCACTTAGAAGTTATAGCAGTTGACCGACATTGCTCTATCTCGGCAATAGAACTTCAAATGTTTATTTTACTGTTATGTATATAAGTCTTGCATTTATATGGCCAACGAATAAAACAATACCATCAAATGGTGTCACCCATTCTAATTGTTCAATGTTTTGGCTATACTATCCAACTGGAATTGCTGTTGATAGTATGGGAAATGTTTATATTGCGAGTTATTTCTGTAATTGGGTGACTAAATGGGCACCCAATGCTACAAGTGGAACAGTTATAGCTGGTTCACCTCTAGGTATATCAGGTAGCAATAGTCAATCCTTATATATACCATATGCTCTTGCTTTGAATGAATCTAACTCATTCATATACGTAACTGATCGCTATAATCATCGTATACAACGATTTGCTTTGAATGGCACAGGACCGGGAGTGACGGTTGCTGGTGGCAATGGAGCAGGTGTGACTGCTAATCAGCTTTATGCCCCAACGGATGTATTTCTTTCCAGAATAGATGGTTCAGTTTACATTGCGGATACTAGCAATAATAGAATTCAAAAATGGCAAAGAAATGCAACATTCGGAATTACTGTTGCAGGAAATCCCCACGGGATAGCCGGTCAAGCACCATATTTACTGAATAAGACCTATAGTATAGCAATAGATTATGAAGAACAATATCTTTATGTATCAGACAGTAATAATAACCGGATTCAACGTTTTTTGCTTCCTTAAAATCTTATATTAATCTTAGACTGCTGATATTATGCATGTAATTAATGTGATTTGTTTGCTTGTTTATTAATCATGTTGCTTCTGTTGGTGTGAGATTTTTCTAGACATTGTGCATATGTCTTCAAAAATAAAAAGAAACAATATTGATGTGACATGCACTCATACAAGAACATGAGCGTCAGAATCATCTGAGCATCTTCAATTGATTGTTTATTTACATGAACTACACGCTCTTCTCTTCCTCAATATAATAATTGCGATATGTAAAAAAGTTTTGATACTGCTGAGTGGCGAAAGAAAAAACATATAAGAATGACTAATCAATGATACAACCCCTATCATGCATCAGAAAAATATGCTTGTTTTTGTGTACTCACTTTTTGAGTACACTATAGAATTGGTCAGTGTGTTCGTCCGGACCGTTTACACGGTAACTCCTGAAATGCTAATCCGATTGTCATTAAATTTTGTACACCGCATTATTTCATCAATATCTCGGATATCATTATTTTCTATGCAAATATTGACCTATTCGAATTTTTGCAAATCAAAATTGTTTTCATAGTAGAAATGAAAATGCAACTATTATATACCACCCGATAGAGAATTTCATGGGCTACAAAATGATGCTAAACAATAGAGGTAAATATACTGTGTTTGAAATTTCGTCAATATCTCAGTGCCCAGAGCTACAAAAGACTCACGTATAGCGACACTTTGTCTGTATGATATGTGTTTATTTCTCATAGAACTAACGTTGTTTCTTTGAAGCAGATAGAAATTGTCAAGAACTCTAAATGATGGTATATTACAGAGGTAAACATGGTGCATTTAAGGTTTCCTCAATATCGCACTTTCCGAAAACTATGAAAAACTCATGTATATTGACACTGCTGGTCGCTTCTATTAGATAGTTTGATGAAAATCAATCTTTCTTCAGCTTCATTTTTGGAAGTACACATAACATTCGGATTTGAATCCAAGGTTTTCACATTTTTTAAAATATTATTTATGATAATCTTATAATGCTAATAATTTGATTTCGTTTATTTTGTGAAAGTATGCGTAGATGGGATTTAGATCGGCATGCACTTCATCTAATTAACATTCATATTTACGCTTATCCATTCAAGAAAGTTTGGTTATCCACATAAGTATGCTGTAGTTTTCAGCCAAGCCACATACACACACACCATAGTTTCTGTTTAGTTGTGAAATCAATTTTATTTAGTTTTAATGAATCAATTAGAATTATAAAATATATTGATATTATTGGCCATTAAATAGATGGGATATAAGTGCTATATAAGTCAAGTGATATAATAGATCAAACATTTTGTTTTGTATCATTTGGTGTTCCTTCTATTGATTCACATCATGATAATCATTCTATCCCAATAAAAGATAAAACCCGTTTGTTCAGTTGACTTCAAATACTTCTTAAGAGTTTTCTTTTATTTTCCTCCTATGATTTTAAAAGTATATCAATGAAAGGAAATTCAGCGTATTACATCAATTAAAAAAATATTGTGAAACATTTTCTTGAATATGATAATGAATTATACATGAATGCTGATAGAATGATAAATTATTTGAGTAGGATATTACAGGAGAAATTTATACGTGCCTATCGATTCTTGTTGTTGTTGATTTTTTCTATTTTCTATTTAGGAAATAAGATATCTATTGCTTACCTTTTATCTTTTCTTATTTATCATTTTAGCGAGAATAAATGAAAATTTACGTACAAAGGACGTTTTATTAATAGAACTGTATGAATGAAATGTGAAAAGTTTTCCTTTTAAAACTGTATTGTATAAAAAAATTGGATCTGAATCAAACATTGAATTCGTGCTGAAAGTTCATAACACTGTTTTGCACTGTAAAAGTATATTTGGGTTACATTTGTTCGCTAAGAACAATTTAATTTAGTATTTATTATATCATTATATTGCTTTTGGAATATTAGAATGAGCACAATTTCCATTGTTGTCTTTAAATCAGTGCCATTTGAAAGGATTCTATTTCTTCAATGCGTTTTTGCTGTATCTTTGAATTTTTCTCCTTTTCACTTTCTTTCTAGTACACCATAATACTGCCTCTCCCTTTTTCTTGAAGTACTGTCACAAAATTATTTATTTCATGTTAGTGATTGATGATATGACACACTAAAATATCTTGAATTATATATAAAATGACAAACAACATGAAATTTATTTCGTATCGAGATGAAAATCAGTAGCAGATCCATTGGTGGTTAGTCAAAAGAAAAAGGCAATCTCGTGATGATTTGTTAAATACTTATTTTTCTATATTGTGCAAACTTTTACTTATACGTTAACAATAATAAATGTGCAAATTTTTACTTATTAACTAAAAATAATAAAGACAGAAAACAACGACTGTTGATCTTACTGCCCACTCACTCTCACACACTCTCTCTCTCTCTGCCACGATTCATACAATATGAAAGACATTTATTTTACTTGAGAGTTTCACGTTAACTGAGTTGTTGTACTAAGCATATTCATAAAAGCAAACGTATTATTTTATCGAACGTAAGTACTAGATAACCCATCTAACTAATTTCTAAAGTATAAATACTATCTCCTCGCCAAACATGGGATTCCCTTTTTTTCTTCGAATTACCGTAGATCTTGGTTTTTTTTTGTAAATGACGTTCATAAGTATTATAACGCCGCTAAAGTAAAGTCAAGTGTTCTTCTTTTTCTGTTACATCTTATTGAACTTCTACATTCATAACGGATCACAATCTTCTCATTTTACATCGACGATATCCAAATAATGCGCATGCATTTTTAATGTTTATTTAGTAAGAATTTTTTGTTGTTTCGGTCTCTCCTGTTTCTCTTTCTGAATTGATTGGTTTGTGAGCCGAAATGAAGAATAGCAACAGTAAAAAAAACAGTTTAAACTATACGTACTCAAGTTTTCGATGGTAAGATGAGTGTATAGTCGAGCACAAGCCATTCGTCATCATCTATTCCCATAGTTAGCGTGAAAAAGACAAAGAGAAACAGGGAGAAAGAAACAAAGTAACACACAGCACTGATGTTCGAGTATTTTTACGACTTGTCAATGAGGACGATTACAAAAAATGCAGTTTGATCACAACAAACCCTTGCAATATAATTTAAGCTGATTTTTTCAAGAATATTCAGCTCATTAAATTTCTTTTTTTTCATTTGAAAAGGTAAAATATGTTTGCTTCAAAACCAGTAGTATCATCGTCTAATCCATCTAGTCTACATTTACCCACTGTTTCATCAAAAATACATCGACGTCGTGGTCGACATTCTCCTACTCTATCACATACTTCAATGGCATCCGCAACAACATCAACGAGTGTTTCCGAAAACGTTTCAGCCTTAAAAGCTAAATATATTGATTATGCAATGTGGCTGAAAGCATCGTCCAGACAAAACCGTGAACCGATATTTACACATGAGTTATTAAAGCATTCGTTGTGTGAAATGGGTATTGATTCAACACAAGCCGAGCAACTTGTATCAACATGCTCTTGGTATGTATATCAATTTCAAAAAGAACTAGAAGTTGATACTGAACAATACGACACATCGATAATAACAGAAACAAAAGCACCTCAGCAATCGCCCAGAAAGCGAAATAAAAAAGCGCGCAAAACTAAATTAAAGAAAAATATTCCTCCCAGAGGACATTCGTCAGAATCAGCAACAACAATAACTTCAATAAATAAAGGTTAAACAGTTAGCAAAAACAGCTTAGAAAAAAACTAATCAGATTACTTTTCTTTTGTTTTTCAGAGAATATTATTTCAGCAGAAATATCATCACCAACACGAAATAAATTTTCTGTTTTACCAGCTATACAGCCTTCTGAACCTCTCACATCGCCACGATCTCGTCATGTTGATTTTAATAATGAACAATTACTTTCAGAAACAATAGGAAAACAAAAACCGTCACATTGGCGATCAGCTATGTTAAAAACAAGAATTTTACCCAAACTTAGACAATTAGATATAGAATCATCCACCAATAATCATCATGATACGACACCGGAAACTACACCGATTGATTTGGATTTATCGAATTCACAGAAAACTTTTCATCAACATGGTCAAGTTGGTGGTCATCATACTCGATCAATACTACGTAAACAAAATGGTTCATCTTCATCTATTATATCAACAGAAGTCGATTATAGAAGACATCGAAGTAGAATATTAACACCAGCATCAACAACTATCGATGAAATACCATTAGGAACAAGATCACAACGTTTATTTGGCGGAAGTGAATGTTTTGCTCAAATTATGAATGAACTTGAACAACAAAAACTAATTTAAATATTCTACACTTATTTTGTATATACAACAAAAACCAACAAATACAATTTTTTTTTCGTTTTATAAATCAGCTTTAATTTGAATAAAAAAAAAAGAAATGGTAGAATGATGAAAGACTTCGTGTGGCAATCGTAGAAATGTACACCAATGTAAATATCACAGATGATGATGATGATGACGACTGTTTTCAATTGTTTTTCTTCTTAAAATTTTATAAGTGTCATGATCGCGAACGAGACGCTAGCCTTCCAACTCCATGCACAAGATACGTTAACTACTTTTCCTTATTCAGATGATCACAATATGCATCGTATTTTGTCTATAAAGAGGGAAAAAGAATCAACCATTCACTTAACAAATAAAATGATTATTATTATGAGCGAAATAATAATATCGATGATCATTCATGGGCATATGTGTTTGTGAACCTTGAAATGGCATTTTATTGTCGTTTCCTTCATACAAGTGAAGCAATACAAAAAAAATGACACTTAAAAGTGTCCGTGTTGCCAATAAAGAAAATATACAACATAATATATTTGAGAACCAACTTTCTATGATACACTTCAAGTTTCTTTTCTTCTGAGTCATATTGTGTGCTTCGTTATTACTCAAGAAATAATAGTTAGAATATTTGTGGAACTTATATCATAACTCAACAACAATAGTGATTATTTTTTTATGGCTATCAAAATAAACTTCAATCGATTCATTATTTAGATAATAAAAAAGAAAACTACCTGTACCAATACATAATTTTCAAGTGTCCTTTTAAACTTGAAATTGATAGATTGTAAAAGAAAATTATTTGAATAATCTTTTTCTTTATCCATATCACACATCTAATTATGATATCATTTGAAAATTTCATCAAAAGAACATTTACAAAAATTAGCTATTCAAGTAAAATATGATTCAATTTTATTATTATGAGTATAAAACTTAGAAATACTCTAAAAATCAATGAGATTCCAATATTTATTGATCTTTATCTATATATATGTGATAGAAAAGAAAAGAAAATATTTTCTTCGGCCCAAGTTGTCATTAATATTTTGAATATTGTTACAAGAATCGTATTAATTTTTAATGGTTTCTTCCCATACAATACATTTTTCAAAGCAATTTTTTCATGGTATTGATCGAATAGCCGAGGCGAATATTTCATTTAATCCTCTTTGAATAGGTATGTAATATAATTCATTAAACGTGCCGAATGAAGTTTCTGAGCATACAATATTAAGAGCTAAGAGAAAAATAAAACTACAGATTTTTATTCTATTTCTATTTAAGTAAGACGTTTTTCAATGATCCATCTTTATGAGAAAGATTTAATTCAAATAAAGAGCCAAAGTAAAGTTGATCGATAAAAATATACGGAGTCTTGTTTCATGAAAAGAAAAAACTTAAAATAGATGTGCTTTTATTTTTTATTTTTACAATACCTGTCGGCGATCGGTAAAACAAAGAGTACGAAAATAATTTTCCATTTGTTTACAATCTTGTCTTGTTTCAATATCAATCCATTCATAAGAATCTTTCCATAAGAAAAAATTTATTTAGAAATTTCTTCTCACTTAAAATGTTCGATATACCTTTTGGTAACAAATATTGTTCAAGTATTTGTTTCACTTGATGTGAATCAGGATCCTTTGATTTGCCAAATACCATGATTCGACGAGCGCTGACTTTGTTATTAACAAAATTTTTTGTAGAGCCTGACATAATTATTATCTATAATCAATGAGCTAAGCATCATTATTATGTTATCAATCATAAGTAAGAATATATTTATTAGTTATAAAAGAAAAAAGAAAAAAACAAAGAAGTTTATTCTTTCAATCGAGATGTTGGTCGTTGATCTAAAATAATCGAAATCGACATTTCAATTCCTGTCCTATTTTATTTGACTAACTTGTAGGCTTAGAGCTCGACCCTGTTCGCGGCTTTTCTAATGTATTTGCTGTTTTCTCTGATATTGACTGTTGCAATTGTTGAATTGATTGTAAATCGAACGATTCTTTTGGTTCACGTTCTCTTAGTTGTTGAAAACGTAGCAAAGGACTTTTTTGCGTCAGTAATATTTCTATGGATTGATATTCAGATGATTTCGTCGAAATATCATTCATACCCTTTAAAAAATAAATCTTTTTTGTAAACCATCGAGAAACATCTTATTGAGAAAGAAGAACGTTGATCAATTCAAATTTTTCATTCTCAAATCTAATGTATTGAAATTTTCTTTCGAAATCAACTTAATGTATGATAACAAAAATTATAACAATTATTAGACATTGATTATAGAATAAACAAGAGTCATTTTCATACTTTAGATTTGTTTTAAATAAGTTTTAAATTTCTTTGTGAATAAAATTCTAAATATAAAACTGATCAAGTTTATTATACATACGTCTATCGTGAGTGTTGCCTTAAATCTAACTCAAAATTTTACAGATGACTCTTGTAAAAAAAAATATCTATGAGAGATACTCAATTTTTCTCTGTTGCCAAGTGCCTGAAATCGTTGTTTATATTTCATAGATTGAAAAATATGTTTTCACCTTTAATTCAAGCCGACAAAGACCAGAAAAGTTCATTAATGGAGCTGTTGCTGTTGAAGATAAATTGAATATATCATTGGCATTTGTAAATGCCGATTGTTGTTCAAGTGAAAGAAGAAATTCTCGAACACTATCTATTGTTAGATAATTTCCTTAAAGAAAAATTTAATTTTTTTCTTCAGGAATATAATTTTTGCAAAATTTTATGATTACGTGATAAATTTAAGCTTAGAAGAACGAAGTTTCCTCTCAACCACATTTCACCATCTTGTGATTCAAATTCATTTGTTTCAAGTAATGGATTTTCACGTTCGTTTCCTTGAATCGGTAACAATACTGACTGTGGAATAAAAAAACCAGAATAGAATTCAGGTAACTTATTTTTCTTAAATTATTTTAAAAGAAAATTTCCAGCAAACAAGAAGAAGAAGAAGAAGAAAAAAGAACACAAAACAGAGCATTGAATACTTTTCCTGATAATGACAAATCATTTGAACGACCCTAATGATTAAATAAAACTTAAGATTTGTTTCATTTTCTTCGACGGATTCAAAAGAACAATAATATAGAACAAAAGCAAGGTTAGTGAATATTGATTTACAGTTATGAATAACATAGAATATAAAATCGATTTCACTTACAAAGAAATCGAGTAGAATACTCAAATAATTGAGTGCTTCCTGTAGGATATATGCATATAATGTGCATGTTAAATTGTGGTTTGCAAGAAAATATAAAATAGAAGAATTTATTTACTTGTTCGGCTGCATCTTCATCTTCTTCTTTGACTATTGAAATATTCTTTTTTGTTGTTACATTAGCAGTAGTTGCTACTTTTCTTATACGTGAAGGACCAGGTGTTTTAGACTGATCTATGGAAAAGAATTTTTACAAACAAGAATTTTCTACATAAAAACATGAATTTTCTCTTACCTGAATCTTTGTTACTTGCATTTGATGTACTAGCAGTTGTACGACGAGATGTACTACCGGTTGCTGGAGATGCATTGAGCACTGATGAGCGTCCACTACTACCTTCGTTTCGTCCTCGTCTTAAATCACCTTTGTTTTCTGATGGTGGACGATTTTCATCTGAAAAATCAAATAAAGAATTCTAATTAATCAATATGAGTATCGTGCGTCTTTACCAGATTCATTGCGATTGCGTTTTTCCTAAAGTTTAAAGGAACTCGATAAAGTATTAGAAACGACGGGAAAAAAATCAGTTATACTACATTTTGTGAGGTTCTTCCTGTATTTATTTTTCGTTTATTTGGATCTGCCACACGTTTAAAATCGCCACGACTAGTTCGTCCTGATTTACTTTTTGTTGATACATTTGAAGGAGTCGGTGAATTAGTCTTAAATAATAAATATTATTATTACTTTTTTCTATTAATAATTAAATGATTTCTAACTGACATGAACTCGAAATTCATCTAGATGTGTTTCAGCATAACGTTTAAGTATTATACGTCGACGTTGAATGATTTCTTCTGGTGTCAGTACAATTCTTCGAAGAACCTATTCATTGAATTTTATTTTATTAAAAAATTAATAAATTTTATGGTTAAAATAAAAACAAATTATTCAAAAACAAAAAGCAATATTTTCAAATTTACTCTAAACGGAATAACACATATCATTATTTTAGACTATGTTTGATAAAATACACGCCCGGCTATTTTCTATCAAACAAAGTCAATACAATTAAAATCGATTAGTAGGAAAAACTAAACGAAAAACCTACCCTTCTTTATATCTAAAGAAATATTTTATAAAGATAATATTTACTATTGCAATGAAATACTTACTAATGCCAAGGGAAGAGCACCTTTATCATTAATGAAATTCGATGAAAGATTGAGAGATATTAATGTTCTGTTATAACGTAATGCCTGAGAAACAAAATTTTTTTGAATTGAAACAAATAAGTATTTTGTTTACTGCTGCTAAAGATTGAGCACCAATATCACCAATTCGATTTCCACTTAAATTAAGTGTTAGCAATTTCCAATTTTGTCTTGAAATGTTACCAAGAGCACGAGCAATTCGTTCAACACCTTTATCAGTAATATTACAATAACGAAGAGATAATTGACTAATTCTATAGAAATTGAACATATTAGTTGAAAGAAAAGCGCATAGATAATTTATTACTTTGAGTCATCTTTTTCAATTAAAAGATGAAAACATTCTGCTGCTATCGGATTTCCATCGAGAGAAATATTCCTATGAAAGATTATAAAATTATTTTTCACTATTTTTCTGTTTTCTACTGCGCATTTTTTCCATTATAGTTATACTTGATAATGAAGTAAAAATCAAATTTAATCAACTGTGTGCTTTATATATAAGATTGATTATTAAAATTAAAAAGAAAAAACTTACTTCAAATTTTTTATTACTTGACATAACTCAACTAATCCATAAATAGTCTTGTCATTAAGACCAACATAACAGAAACTAAATTTCGAGAACAGGTGAATAGAGAAAAAGTGAGAATGATATTTATGAAGTGTAAGTTACTCAAGTGTATGCAGTTGTTCTTGTAAAGGTAGAATTTTTTTCAAAATATCAATAAAACGTTGGTCAAGTTTCCAAGCTAGGTATAGAAAAATAATAGGGAGACGTACAAAACTTTTATAAAACAAAATACATCGCATATAAAGAGCTGTTATTTGATCGATGGATTCTGTTTCATTGTTGGCTGAATCTGCCAATAATTTAGGTCGATAGAACTCACTATCTGGAATAAGATGAAAACTTTTATAGGACGGTGAAGGAACTTTGGATTGTTCTTGTCCTATATAAGAGAAAAATTATCTAGGTTATCTATACGATAATGAATGTACCTGCAACACTAAAGGATCTGTTGTCACTATCGGCGCCTGTTATTCCTATTAAAATTCCACTTTGACTAACAGAGGGCACTCTTGCGCGAGATGTTTTCTTTCCTATTGTTGATAGTTGCTCTTCAGCAAGACCACCAGCAACTACTGATGGAGTAACTGACGCTCCAGATGGTGCTACTGTTTGCGATTGTTGTTGTTGTTGTTGCTGCTGCTGTTGACTTTGGGATGTAGCAGATTGAATTTGTGCGGATTGTGTTGGATTACCGCGAATGTAAACAGGAATAGTTATAGGATAAGTTAAAGATGGTTCGCGACAGCATTGTTCTAAATCAGCAGCAAATTTACCAACAAACTGCTGAGTCTCTACAGAAAATAGAAGATATACATTTGCATAAAAAAAGATAGATAGATTTATTGACCTTGCTCTGGTACTGATCCAGCACCGGTTATACCTAATACACTAGGGCCACTTAATGATATTTTACTTCCTTTACTAATGTTGTCTGCTCGTTTTGGTCCCATGATATATGAATCCGATAAGAAGACAATCGAGTAGTATAAAATCTGTGTAATCTCTATACCATTCTAACTTCAATACACCCTTGATACACCCTCCACCCTATAGAACCATAATATATAACAAATAACAGATGGCGCTCATTTGATGCAGTTCAAAATAACTAGAATTGTGCCTATTTGCTCTCGATGAATGAAAAAAAAGAATTGTACGTCGGTTTATTTCAATTATTTAGAACATTTCAAAATATCAAAATCTTTTAAGATGATAATTTATATTATATAGTAAATAATACATAGAACTGAATATAGTTCACTTATTACTAATATATTTCAATATTATTCTTAATAATGTAACGCTCGTTTATAATTGCTTCGTACAATATGAAAGTTCATATTTTTATGTAACCATGAATAAACCTATTTTGAAATCAGTTTTCAAAAACATGAAGACGACATGTGAAGTAAAAAGTATTTTCATGATTAAAACAAAGGAAGCTGACCAGTTGATATATTTCTAATAAGAATTTTTGCATTCAATGCTTTGTCACTCAAAAAATAGGATAAATAAACTTCAAACGTATCGTTGTTATGCTGTCGTGCTAGTCATTTTCGAGTCGACGGTGAGAATATTTACTGTTGACATAAAAAGTTTTTGATACAATTTTACTGATTATCGCATGACAACTACGTGCATAATACAATTGAGCACTTATTATTTGTCAACGTGACAAATTACAGTATAAATATTTAAGAACTTCAGTGATTTTGACTAGCGAATATTTAATTTGAAATCAATGAATTATGTTGTGTCGTTAGTTGTTTGGTACACTATACTATGTAGTGGATGTTTAATATTAATTTTGCAACATAAAAGAGAAATGTAAATAGAAATTTTGATAAATTTTTGCAACGAAATCATTCAGAGATGATGTAATTAGTAAACATAATGATTTATAGTAATAGTTTAAAATGACAGGAAAAAACTTTGTCATCAAACTATTGTCTTCCAGCATGAAACTTAATTGTATTGTTAATATTCTAATTATATTTATGATTTAATCCATCTGGTGATTGTCTCACAACTGACTATGAAGAAAAACGATTTTGAAACTATAGAATTATCTTTGATAGTTCACAATTTAGCACTTCATCTTCTACAATCTTACAGTAAAACGTTGCTGTTGACTGCATCAATATAACTATCCTGATCGTTTCAATTTCAACGGAATATATTTTGGTATTGGTACATTTATATTTTAATCATTGGTTACTAAGTATTGCCGATACCAATATATAACTATGTAAAGAGGAAAAAATAAAAAAAAGTGAAAATCTATCGATCGCTCCGAAACTATGATTAATTATAATCTTCTTGACAAATATGTTTTTGTTAATCATTCAAATTAAATAATCTTAAGGAGCTTTTGCAACACGTTAGAATGTTCAAATAAATTATATTATCTATTGACAGGCAGGAGTGTTTCCTGTAGATTTTGAATTTAACAAAAAAAAATCTTCTACAATTTTCTTACCAATATTGTTTGATGCATCTTCTTTAAAAGATCAATAGAAAAAAGTAGATGTTAAGTTTGCGCCGGGAATATATATATATATATATGCATATTTATTCAAAAACAGAGAAATAGAGAAAACTAAAGGCGAATAGAAAAGAAAAAAAAACAGATAGATAAACAACAACTTGCTCTTTCATCAATAGTATATTTTCACAATTTCACTTGACTACCTAATCCAGTAGCAAACAATACTTGTTTATGTTTTCTATTTTTCTTTTTAGTCGTGGCCTTGCTTGTGGTTTCATCGAGTTTTGATGCAAGATTTTCTTCATCATTTACTATACAAAAGCAAAACATTTTTATTTCTTATGAAAGTAAAATATTAATAGAATACAAACCAAGCTTAAGCTGCTCAAAAACTCCTTCAAGACTAAAGCTTGAATGAAAATTCGGTGTAGCTGCATAATATGCTTCATCTTCATTAATATGATCTTCGTCACTTTCATAATTGTCTTTTTTGTTTTGTTTATTTTTCTTTTTTTTCGAAATTTCGGCAACTGCAATTTTCTCACTAGTCGATTTATTGGTTGTAGATGGTTTCAGTACAGGCGGAGCTTGCTGCTTAAGCATTTGAGCAAATGAAACAGTCGTTGGAGGTGACAAATTTTCATCGAATGATTGAATAGATGCTGATGTTGCACTACTAATCATGGCTGGAAATTCTTCCATTGAATTTGTTCCATTTACAGGAAAAGTTTCTTGTGGTATATACATCATTTCAGGCGGATCTTTGGAATAAAACAAAAGTTAAAATTAAATTTTCATTTGAATATTCAAAGTTTATGTACATTGAGAAAATAGTTTTTGACTCTCAACGAATTCTGCTTGTTGTTGTCTTCTTTTTTCTAGGCGTTCTTTTCGTGTACGCAATTGACGACGCCGATGAATTTCATCTAAATTTTAGATAAAAGAATTTGAAAAAATTAATAATACAGCAGCAAAAATTTTACCGTTGAACACTTGCATTGTTGTTGGAGAGATCATAGGTGGATTAAGACGAACTTCTATAACTTGAAACTCACATGTCAATGGTAAATGACTTATTGAACGAAATTGTGATCGAAATTCCTTTAGTTGAGTAAGAAAAAAATATTTAATTGTTAAAAAATATTGTTTCTATATTTAAAACTAACTCCAGTCATAAAAAAACTTTCGATGGCTTCAACTCGAACACGCAGTTCATCAGGGCATTGTTGATAACAGCCATATTCATGCAATAAAATTCGCGTATTTAAACCATTTAAATATGCATGATAGATATCATCAGCTAGAATAAAAGTATTTTTTGTTAATATTTTCATTCGAGAAAATTCACTCACCTTTATAAAAGTAGTAACGACTTGGTGATACATTGGATGACACTGATGCTGCTGCACACAAAAGACTTGTGTCTGTTTAAAAAAAACAGAGATGAATATACAAAGAGATTTATCCACACGAAAATACAAACCAGTAGGTAAACATGCGTTTGAAGCAGAGTTTTGTTCGGTAATAATATTCAAATTTTCTTCTTGTTTTGAATCTACGACATCATCAAAAGCATTGTCATAAGTTAATGTAGGCTAAAAATAAAATTATAAGTACTATGCAAATTTGAATGCTAATTATAATCGAAAAAATCACGTTAATAAAACGTATGGAAAACTGCATGAGATTTGTTCTTATAGAAATTCATTAATAGAGTATGTTCTTGCTTTTAAGATTATGCAAGTATGTTAACAAACAAATAAATAAACATGAATATTAAGAATAGAAAAAAATATTTCCGCCATTGATCGATATGACTCCAAATTGGAAGTGAAATCAACATATTCATTCTGATAGTAGATGGTAATAAACGCACATAATCAAATAACATTCAACTTAGTATACTTCCTTAATTTACTAGGAACGAAAAGTTCAATTTTTTGCCCAATTTAAGACTAATATTTAGTTTGGGAATGAAAAATAGATATTCTACTCTTCCATTATTTGTTCGTTTTATCTAACGAGCATACAATACAATGGCATTACCAGTATTAAGATCTATCATGAAAGCACAATACTTGATATTGTCGGTCTATGTTCAGAATTTTTTTTCAGTTTCACGATGTCAAAATGTATTTTTAGTTTAATCAAGCTCAAAACAGTGATCTTTCAGTGTGTAATATGGCTTAAGGATTAGAATTTCTTTACAATGTAAATGTGTTTATAGATGCAACATCTCATGAAGAGGGTATTCTACGCGTTTAACAAAGTATTAAGACAATTTTTGTTTTGTGATTATGTTCATGTATTTTCCATACTTTCTTTGGTAGTAAATTTTCTTCTTCTTTGATTGGTTTCGATGTTAATTTAATCTCATTCATCCTATTTGTTTGTTCCATTCGTTGTCGAATAAGTGCTTCTCTTTCCTATAAACAACAAAGAAAAAACGATAATCAAGAAGAAAATAATATTTAAAATTTACATTATTTTCTTCGAGAGCTTGTTTAATAAAACAAACTTCCGGTTGGTCTCCATCATCTTCTAATTGTTTCAATAATTCAAATTTTTCTTTTTCAATTATTTCACTTAAAATTGTTTCATCATCAGCCGATAATAAATGAGCATACTGTTGTGTATTTGCTTTCATTATAAGATGTTCTGGTTCAGATTTTAATACTATATTACTGAAATCCCGTTTTGGATAAAAAAGTACTGAACCACGTTCACGGCACATTAAACGAAATGTAATCCAATCACCTGGTTTTAAAGATCGCGAAATTATTCCACGAACACTAAAATTATTAAAAATACAGATATTATAAAAAGTTCATTCGTATTTGAAGACCTTCGAATATCTTGTTTGTAAATTGATTCTGAACAAACAGGACATTTTCTCCAAGGTTTATCACTTAATGCTAAATAGTGTAGTAAACATGACCAACAATATACATGTCCACAACGTGTAATTTTTCCTGCTTGTGGTTCAGATAAGCAGATGGGACATTTAAGTGTATGCATTGAATGCAGACGAACTTGTTCAACACGTGACCAATCAATAGCTAAATCGGGATCAGTAAAATGAACTGAATAATCATTGGAACTTGCTTGAACAATAAATTGACAACTAAAAGTGTTTTTTATGAGAAAAAAAAGAATTGTTTTTACAACTAATGTCGATTTACTTTGCTTGAAGGAATTGTTCTTTCGAAAATGATTGTCTACTCGATGAATTTCCATTAGTTGACCATTTATTATTTGAATAATAATTTGAATTCAATGATCGACGATTACCACGTACATTAACACGTTGTTTATCAAGATAATGAAAATTAAGTAAATGACTCATATTTGTCTTTTTTGCACCAATACCACCACGTTTACTTCTATATTGGTCATCAAAATCAACGAGTTCATTAGGACCGCCATCAAGATTTTCATCATCCACATCAACAAAATCAAAATTTTCGTTCGTTTCTTTCTATTAAAAAGAAAAGGTTGTTCATTAAAAAGATCCGTTAGAATCACAGACCGAAACGAATGACAAAAATATCATTCGGTCCGATTCTGCTCTTCTGGTGTCTCAAAATTTTCATACCATTAGGTTCCGGTTTTCAAGACCGGGATTCGGATTCGATTCGGCTTTCCCGGCCACTCAAAAGTTTAATTCAATTCGATTTGGCTAAAAAAACGAAATCGAATCGAATTGATTTTTTCATTTTTCCAGCCGAGTCGAATCGAATTAAAATTTTGGGTGATCGGGAAAGCCGACTCGAGTCCGAATCCCGGTCTTGAAAATCGGAACCTAATTGTATGAAAATTTTGAGACACCAGAAGAGCAGAATCGAATCCGAATCCATGTCCGGAAAAGGCAAATCGGGCCGAATGATATTTTTGTCATTCGTTTCGGTCTCTGGTTAGAATTCGAAAAAAAATTCATGATGGATGAATGAGTTGGTTTTATTGTTCACTTCCAACTTGACCTGAGTATCAGAAACCCAAAAGATATTTTAGGTTGACGTATAACCATTCTCAATTGCATTTAAACTATATCATGATTTTAATTAAAGATCAATGCATGAGTGAAACGCTCAGAAAACTTGATGGCGTTTGATTGATTTTCGTAAGCTATTTTATGAGCGAAAATTACGCAAGTCTAGTATAGCTAATCCTTTTTTAAGCTTTTCACGACAAAATTTATTCGGCTATTCTCAGTTTTTTATTTACATTTCATATAAATGCAGTGTGTTATCAACAAACCAAACATTGTATTGTCGGAGTATCGTGAAGTCGCAAAAAGAACTCACTCGATAAACATTGCTTTGCACATCATTTTGAAATCTCGAATTGACAGCATCTCGTTGTTGTCGACTGTAATTATTTCCTCGATATTGTTTTTGTTGTTGAACTTCTTTATTATATCCACGTGAATTTAATTTATTATATTTTGGTGAAGCAGTCAACTCACCACCACTGCCACCACAATTTACTACATATGAAATATAATCTACACGTATATTATTTATATATATTCTTTTGCTCTTACCGTTGTTTGATTTTTTTCGACTAACAATATTGTTGCTGTTTGCTCCTCCTCCAGCACTATATTGTCGTTGCTCATTATTGTTGTTAATATTGTCAACCATTTGCCTTGTAGCCAGATAATTGGTTTTGTTGTGGAAAGAGTTATTTTCGGCTTTATCTTCCTGTTCTTGCTGCTTAATAATTGTTTGTTGGTTTTGCTGTAGATTGATGCTTTCGTAATCTTCGTAATCATCGCTTGTTTCACAAAAAATGTTTACCGGCCATAATGATAATAAAGAGAAATTCAATGAATTGTTCTGATGATTGTTGGTGTGTTTTGAATTACTTGAAGTTGAATATGAAGACAGATTTGTAAAATAATCCACAGCTACTCGAAGAGTATGAAGCCAAATATATAATAAACTGGTTGACTGATGCTCCGAATTAATTAATCACTTCTATCTAGCACTGTAATGTCACAGTACTAGTTAAAATGCTCACAAAATAATAACAGAAATTGATAGACTCAAAAGAAAATATAAATAAACAACAATCGTCAACAATCATATGAGGACATAGTCCATATTTTGGTATTGCGAAATTTTTGTCGACAATAAAATTAAAATGTTGAACTTTTTTCGAAAAAGCACTGGAAATAATTATAATTTCTATTCTTAAAATTTCAGAAAACGTTTATATCCTGTTATCATTATGTAGTGACATCTAGAGATCAGATAAATTACATGTAATGTAATATAATATATATTGCCTCAGTCACGGTGAATTTTCCAAGTAACAACAATATAAACCTGGATACTGTCACTAACGAATAGTGCGCTATCCTTATTATGCCCTCAATTTTTTCGAACGATCATACTATGAAGATTTCTTAATAAATAACAAAGTCACTGGTAAAAACTATAAATGATATAATTCGAATTCAATCTATGATGTTATAAGACTTGTAAGTGAGGGTCTGCATAATATCTAATAAGTAGAATTCTGAATTAAAAAAGCAGCTCACAAGGATTTGATTCTGTAAGTATTAACTTCTTGAAAAATGCACAGAATTCTAAAATCTGACGATTAGTCATTCTGAAACTGCTGGGAAAATAATGTGTGTTTTCTCATTGGAATAAGAAATTCGTGAGGTTAAGTGAGATAAACTTTCTGATATGTTTGAAATTAATAATCGGATCGAGTTATAATTAAAATAATTAAAAATATCGAAAAGCAAGTGATTATTCATAGAGAAAAAATGATTGAATATTTTAACTTTCTTCTTATCAATTGATTTCTATTTTCAAATAATTAATTTTATATAAAAGAATATTTGTTTTCTTAATAAACATGCGCACTTTATCTTCTGCGCGAATTTTTCTTTTTATCCGAAAAATCAGAAAAATGAACAATACAAGTATAATCCAGATATGATTATAAGTCAAAAATTATAACTAATTGAAGACTTTCTTAGAGAAGTCTAATGGATCATAGGTTATCGACGTGCTGATTCCAAATATAACCACGAGAAATATTATCAACTTAAGAAATCTTTATATTTCGAGAAAAATGATTGATAAATGCTGTTTTTAATGTATCTAGATTATACAACATGTGAAACGATCTCGAGAACAAGATATCTTTCTTATTGAAATTAATATACTTTAAGAAAATAAATTATTCCGTCTCATAATTTCATATCATATATACATATAAATATTTCACATTAGCAATCCTCAGAATGATATTGGAAATCAATATAATTCATAAGTTGAAGTACACTTCCTCTCAGTGAGAAACAAATTGATCAGTTCATAGTGTTCCTATGTTAATTTAGGCAATGAAAAATACGTTAAATACTACAATTAAAACTATTAAACTTCATATTAAAAGATATTGATGTTTTGAATACATGAGAAACTCGTCTTATTATAAAACAGAATATGATTGATATATAATTCGATATCTTTCATTATATCAATTCTCTGTGGTATGTGTTTGATCTTGATAACGATGATTTGAATAACTGTTTTCAATAAAATAATAATTCTGATTAAGATAATACTTCTACATAAAATATTATGAAGGTCAATATGATGCTAAAATTATTTTTGTTCTTCTTTAAATTTTCCATAGACAAAAATTATACTGCTATTTTTATAGCTAAATACTCGTGTCATTGATTCATTATTCCCACAATGGACACTCTTCAATCAATTATTTATGAATAGTACTGGAGGATCCCTGGCACCTTCTCGATGTTCTTGTTATTAAGAATGATTTAACTCAAGCAAGACAGAAGAGTGACCATGAGGATGAAAGAAATAAAGCATCAACGAATGTGACTTGAATAAACAAATATCACCGAGAGTTAAGTGAGGTGAGTCAAGCAATGTAACATGCGACTGTAGTAAATGGAGTTAAAGAAGCGAATAAAAAATAGAATATTTATAATGTTGTGTTAGCATGGTATTTAGATACACCGTCACCAAAACTGAATAATCTACGAGTGTTTACTTTGATCAACCAGCATAGGTAGAATTTTTTTTTCGGCTAGTCTGCTATTTAGATGTCTTTTTTATTCAGACTTCGACGGGTACTATTCTTTTTAGATTATGATTTTTCGCATGTATCAGATACGCTTGTTGTTTTCTTCTAAAAAATCAATATAGGATATTTATGTAAAAATCAGGTAAGGATAAGATAGATCAGATTGCAGGTCTCTCTTGAAAGTTATTTCTGGGACCTAAGTGTTACATTTCTTGCTCTATTGAGATAACTATCGATCATTTATTCAGTTATTGTTCTTGATAACAATTAAGGGTACTAGATTATTACTACTGTATGATTAGTAATAATTAATCAAAATTTCAAAGCAATAAAAGTATGAAGCAATACATTTTTTGTACGAAGTGAATTCATAGTCCTTTAATAAGAAAGAATAAAACATTATTAAATAAAAACGACGTTTTCTTATTTATGTATGCAATCAACATGCATGTTTCTTTTTGAAGTTTTTCATGTTGTCGCAATTCTTCTTCTATATGTTCGTTTGATTCACTTAATATTGGGCACTTCTGATTTGTTTGATGTATCTTATATTTTAATAACAACTACTATTAACTTGAAAATCGTAACTATCTATTTTTATCTTATCTCAGCTAAAGATGAGACGATTTTTTATTTTTCCGCTTGAATACTTCGGTTTTCATCTCTCGCATTATAAACCATTGAATGTTTCTTAACGCATACAAAACAATTGTTGTACAATCACTCGCTCTCGTTATGACTAGCATATATCTAAGTGAGGGGTGAAAGAAAAGAAGGCAATGTACTCTATGTTAAATACGCTATTAAACAGTAGATCAAAGCTACGAGTGGTGAAGAAAAAAAAGACAGTAAAGCACAACCAAGCGTATCAGAAATTGAAACCTTTGAGATATATTCAAGCTTCTTTTTTTCTAGGACTCTTCAGTTTCAATGTTGTAATAATAGCGTTCTTTCTCTAGTGCTTTTCTTTCGTGCAAATTATCTTCGATATTTGAAAAAGAATCGTAGAGGTACTAAAATTAGTAAATCAATAAAATCATAGCATAGGTTTTCTTCTAAAAGTTAGATTTTATTAGTTTTTTAAAACTTGAATATCAAGTATCTTTCAATCAAGTTTTTCTGGTTCGATTTGGAACTGTTTTTTCATCTTGAAACTTTTTTTTATTAAACTTCGAGAGAGAAGCAGTTTCTTATTCAAACTAAAAAATTTTATAACATAAGAATTAATTTAAAACTGTAAAAAACAAACGTTCCAAACTTATCTTTGACTAAACAGTTTTATGCTAAAGCTAAAAAGCAGAAAGTTAGATGAATTGACATAAAACCATCCAGATCATTCGAATGAAACATGGAGCTATAAGGACTAAGATTATATATTGATTGAGCTACTAGAAAGTCAACTTGGAAAAACAAACTGGAGAAAACTGTTTTGATTTTTAATTAATCAGACTATTTAATATAATATATTAATTTTGTGAGCTTCTTTAGAGAACGAATGAGAAAGCATATCTAAATAAACTATACAACGAAGTCATGAAATGGCTGAACTTTCATCTTAACTAAATTGTAATGTATGTAAAAGAAACTTCACTAAATGAAGCTCAAAACTAAGAATTTACGATAACATACATTTGTTTTTCACGCTTGTTTAATCCTAAAACAATACTTATTGTAAAGACTGTACACATTGAAAATAATCAAAACCTAACCAAACTTCTCTGATGATAATTACTGTAAATTAATTTTTGCATTTCTACAGATTAAATAAATACATAATCTTCCCATTGATATTGCATGCACAATTTTAATGATTTTTTTTAACCTATCATTTTTTTAATTCAAGGTTAATATACCGTGTTATATATATCTTATCATAAAAGGACTTCCCTTACGTTAGACATAAACTACTATATTTTCATTTTGCTTGGTTCGCAACATGATAAACTTGTATTGTCTATCTGTCAATACGAGTGATACTCAGTTTCATTTTAGCGAATCATTTTCATACAAAAGAAAAAAGCGTAAGCATTTTCTATGTAACTATTAGTGTACTTTATAGGTTTGTTGTGACCCGTTTGTTCGTTTTGCTTTTATACTGCAAGTATAAGGTCATCCTAACAGTAAGCTTGTGAAAACCAGATAATAGAAGCCAGAAAAGCATATCAGATGACTTTAGAACGAATTATGAACCACTAGTGACGTCAAGAAAAGAAGAAGGAGTAGTATTTCTAAGTACTTGAAAAAAAAACCAAAATTTCTACTCTAATCGTTTATAAAGTTCTTCTTTCCTACGTATCTTATTTTACCGATCGCTATTCATATTGTTTGACATAACTACGTACTTACATTTGACACTCTTCTACTAAAGAATGACTAACACTTGTTTACTCTTCTATTCATAGTATGATGTGACTTAGTATCAGGATAAGATTTTTTACATATGAAAAATTAATGTGCAGATAAAATTGATCTCTTTTTCAACTTGATACATGCGATTTCTGTAAAGTATCATCAAGACTATATATCATAAGTTCGACTCATTGGATTATTTAGGAAAACACAATTGTAAAATATGGAGTTACAATAATAAATATTATATGCAGATGCTATTGATGTTTAATGCCATTTTCTTTTTTTACGGTTGAGTTTTCTATGTAATATGCATAACCAAAAATCATATCACTTTATTTATTTTGTAGTTTTATTTATTCTTTTGAAAAACTAGCTTTTTTAAATGCTTGCAAAATCAAGTAATTTAAGAAGTAAATAGTGATGATCATGTTTCTTTTAACAGAAATTATTATTGATACTTAAAGTACTCTTGTTTCTTTTTAGACTTCAATATTTGTTTATGATATTGTCAGTCATTGTTCTTTAATTTGTATCATTGTCTCGATCATGATTCTATTTATTAGAGAACGTTATTACTGAAAATATTTGGTTGCTATCATATAATGCTTTATATTTCTTCTGTCCTATGCAAGAATCTTTACAAACATAATTTTGTCAAAAAGTTCTTGCAAGTTGAAAATTCCAACCATGAAAAAGACACTTCTTAAATTATTTTATTTAGAATTTTGAACATTTGCGCCATCTTTGTTAAAAACGAAGTTTCATAATTGAAGTAGATTTCAGCCTTATGATTTCAATTCGTCATAGTGATTCTGAATTTTTTTTTTTTCTTCGGTTTAGTTAGATCACTCATATCGCATAGCAGAGTTCATGATGAAAAGATTTGAATCACTAAAACTATCAAAGAACAATTCTAGAAAAGTATTCTAATAAAGTCATAAATTAACTGATCCTAGTTCAATGCATATAACAAAAACAAGAACTCTACTATAAACAGTACTTGAAGTGTTTTTGGTTTTAATTGAAGCTTATGGTAATGTTTATAAGTTATGAATAAAAAATTTGATCTTCCACAATTTTGCGTAATGCGTTATTTAATGAATTAAAAAGTTTCAGAAATTTTGATTCATCAAATTTATTATTTTCAGATTAGAAATAAGTGCAAAACTAATGTTAGTATTTTTACTCGATAATAGTAGTATGCAACAAAAGAAAGAAAAAAAGAATCTTTGTAACCCTGAAACAAAGCAAAGCAGTGATACTTTCAGTCTACTTATTCTTGGTGTAATCTGTCAATCGAAATAGCACAACATATTGAATCGTTTTTATACAGGAATGCCACAGAAGAAAAGAAGTAGCGGGCAGAGTAAACAAATTTGTTTTTTTTCATGTTACGACTTTTTTTTTCTATAAGCAGTATGTTTTTTGCTGAAAAATAACAGAAAATCTCCTAAACTGGTTAGGAGATATGTATTTCTCTATAACCCATGAGTAGTAAACGCTTCTTTTTATTTTATTTTAGTCATTACATTATTTAGTGATTAGGAAGCGTAACATTAATGCTCTCACATGTATCAATGTTTCTAACTATATTTTGCACGTAGAAAGCGAAAGAGACAAAAAAATGTGAAGGACAAGAAAGAAAAAACTAACAAGCTTGACTTGTAACCATTCGCTCTAGGAATGCAGTTAATAATGATGATTAGTTTTAACGAAGGCATTGCCAGTTAGTGTAAAAGATACAGAGTGATAAAACGTAAGTCTTTAACTCATTTTTCAGTTGTCACGATGTAAAAAAAATCATGTATATTTGAAAATTCTAACTCTGTTTTACAATTCTGAATTAGATGATATAGTAGAGATACAACAACTACCTAGATTAGGAGTAGAATTTATTGTACGCCTTAAATATTTGAGTCTTTCCTTATGTTGAGAGTTTTGAATTTTATTTTTTTGCGCCTCTCCGCCTAATTTAGATGTAGGACAAGAGCTTATTCTAGAAACTTACAGTTCATCCGTGTTATGAAGCAGAAAAATATACAGACTACAGTAATTTTATAAAAAGAATTCTTGGCTTTCAACTGATTTTACTGGTACACATAATACAACTATTAAACAAAACGTATTGATGAGTTGATTAGAGTAAAGTGTAAAAATTCCTAATCTTTATACACATTTTTTTTAAATGATGCTTTTAAATTATCATTATTTTTCTCATTATCATTATTTTTCTCATTATAATAAGAGAAAATTATTATCTTCGTAATGAATAGTGTGTACTCTATCGACCACTAACATCATTTAGTAGAATCTAGATTTAGAAGGAACTTCTTCATGATATGATACTTACATATTTTGATACAATAAAATTATCAAGTTTGATTTGTAATTTTTCTATCTGACAGCTGAAGGTTCTTCGTTTTCATTTTAATTGCTGGAAAATCAAGTTTAAAGTAGTTTATCAGCAAAATAATTGCTACAATCTTCAGAGTACTATTCTACGTACCGTTACAGTCATGCATATTATGCCATATTAAATAAAAAGTATATGATCATAGTTATTTTCTAAGTCATTTTCTCATTCTTAGTACAGGTCAAGTTGACTTACAGCAAAAATAGTGAAAACTAGAATAGAGTTTTAATAGAATATATCATATTTTAAACGAAGACTTATTTCATTAAGAGAAAATTAAATTCAAATAAGATCGTCAGTTTCAAAGTATTAAGTAGAATAATAAA
Organism: Rotaria socialis; assembly: GCA_905331475.1. Taxonomy (NCBI): domain Eukaryota; kingdom Metazoa; phylum Rotifera; class Eurotatoria; order Philodinida; family Philodinidae; genus Rotaria; species Rotaria socialis. The sequence goes on from CAJNYU010000350.1 coordinate 67,959, forward strand.
ATATTAACATATTTTTTTTTATATCAATACAAATAGTCACAGAAAAATATTGTCGGATAATCTAAATAGTCATCTTTTGAGAAGCTTTTCCAATTGTTAATAAACTTTCAGAAGTCATAATGTTCAATGAAATAATTTCTAATAATAATATCCAGAAATTCAACATAAAAATTCTATAAATTTATTATAACTTAGATAAGAAGAAAAGTGCATACTCGGAGTTTACTATTGAGATTTGTGAAGTATTGCAAATGGATCCTGTCATAGTAAAAGACTATATTTCAAAGAGAAAATTTAGATATTTAAAAAGAATGTAGAAACTAGCTGCGGACAACAATGATTTGTTCATTCTGATAGGAGATTTCATCAGATGAATAGTAATCGATGATGAAATGTATATGGTATTTCTTTAAGGCAATCTTTTACAACATATTCATTATGAAAAATTATTTATTCCAACACTAACTTATTGGCATTGGTCACATGAATAGTTTAGCGTTTATATAGTACGACCTTATTTATTTCAAATTCTTCGAATACGTGTTAGATGGGTGAAAATGTTTTTGAGATCATAAATTATAGTTAAAAGGTTGTCAATCCATATGTTTTTCACAGGAAACGAGTATTTTCTTATATGCTTTGTAATCAGAAAATTCAAAAAATAACTATATTCTTAGTAAAAGCAAAAATCTGGTGTCTCTATGAGAAAAAGTCTACGTTTCGTAAGTTTATTTTAGCGATAAACCTTGTAGATATTGTACATTACAATCTATTTGCACAATATGAAAAGAAAAGAAAAATGTTTCTTAAAATTATAGGGCATTTAAAATATTTCTCATTGTCACGCTTACATATAAGGCAATGGAACATGCATATATATATGCATTTTTGAAGTACATGTTTGGAAATTGAATTTAGCACATTTTGAAACATAACGTCCGACATTGTATAAAGGCTTTTGATTCTTCTAAATAGTTGCACGTAGCACTGTTTTATCGTTTTGAAACAAATATGACACGTACGTGTTGTCACCCAAATATAAATAGCACGCATTTGTGAGATAAGTAGAATTTTATTGAGTTCTGTAAGTGAATTCGAAAAAGTCTTGTGTAAGAAAGTTATTATCAACGTGATTCTGCAGTGTATTTACATGTTTTTGAGTGTATAATTTTAAGTTTCTTCATCCATATCTATTTTGTATTTATCCTCCGAATAAAATCATTTTAATCCATGTATATGTTATCGTCTCAAAAGTCTTGTAATATATATTTCGATTTTGCCTGAACTTATTAATACTAATGCTAAAGCGTGTCTTATACAGATAGGCAGCTGTATCAATAAGTGAAAATATGCGCTCGTTACGCTGAAAAATTTTCAAAATGCAATTTTTTGGTAATTCTTAAAGCAAGTTTGCAGAGCTGATGGAAGTCAGATTCTCTACTATTTCAAAAAAAAATAGTTTTATGAAAACGCAAAAAGTGATGATCTTTACACTCAGCAAGCTACCTTTTGTATAGGTATTTACTGACTAGATGACTAGTGATTATCAGGTGGTTAATATTTCTTTCTACCTTTATTGCACTTGTACCCAAGCAGACAAACTTTTGTGAAAATGTGTTTAAGCACTCAACCGGGAACCGCGATTGTGAGTCATTAACACTCAATAACAAAATGCAAGAAACGCGTTTTTTATGCAGAATTCACACTTTCAGAGCGTGAAAACGAGTAAAAACTCCAATCCACAGCGTTTAAACGCACAATTATTCTATAACTTAAAAACTAATTCGTTTAAACGCTGAGAATTGGAGTCTTTACCCGTTTTCACGCTCTGAAAGTGGGAATTCTGCGTGTAAAACGCGTTTCTTTCGTTTCTTTACTGAGCGTTAATGACTCGCAGTCGCGGTTCCCGATTGAGTGTTTAATCGCGTTTTCCCAAAAGTTTGTCTGGTTGGGTAGTGTTCGCAGATGATTGAATAGCGAGGAAATGTGTCTGAATAATAAAAGCATGTATTTTTGAATATGATTGTTTACGACATTAATACTCATGCAACTACATGAATGTGCACGACTTACGCAATGATTTTTGACTGCTAAAATTTCTTGCATCTTCGTGAGTGGGCTCTCTAATAAACACTTTTGTTCTCCCCATACAACAAAAATAAGAGGGGTGTATAGAGGTAATATTTCATGCGTGCTAATGTAAATATGATTGATTCTGTAACGTGCTCCCATACTTGCCAAGCCATAATCATTCATGCATCAGCACTTATTTGATAAGGCTAATCATTTGAATGAAATGCGTCACGTTTTCCTTTATTGATTTTGCGTAGGCTGATGAGACATATAAACTATTTGGTTGTGTCATAGATGGAGCTTATTTAATTTTACTAGTCGACTTCTAATGAGTTTTTGGCATAGTTGAATTTCATTCTTGTCAAGGCTACTATTTGTGAGTAATAACATTGGTACTCATGATACTTTGCTATTTACCGTCTAATGGTTTTTTGTATACTAGTATGGATTTGTATTTTCAGATTTTTTGATAATTTAAATTGATTCGATATATTGAATAAAAAAAACCTTTTATGTGTATCATCCTACTCCTAATATAATCCAAATATTAGTTTGATAAATTGATCATGCTGAGAAAAGTAAAGTCGATAAAAGTGTCCTTCTAAATATTTTTTATAAGATAAGTCGCCTTATAAAATTTTTTCTTGCTCGCAATCACAGTCGTTTTTGAAATGTAGGTTGGTGTTTTTTTACAATATCAAAAAGTTATCTAATGAGGGATACGGATAGAGATTAATAATTAGATAACAACATTTCTAAACTATTCAATTTCATTGAAAAACAATTGAATTTTATTAACAAAAATAAAAGAATAATTTCAGAATATTTTCTAGTAAAACTCCTCGGTGCGTCAACGTATACATGCTACTAAAAATATTTTAGTTCATGAGCATAATACAAACTCTAGCAAATATGAGTAGACTAATGCAAGAGCGTGTCTAACTATCTCCATGAAATCATTTTGAAAAATATATTTCTTCTTATGTCAATAACTCGATGATAGAAATAATCACGTTTGTATTAACTATCCAACTTCATGTTTGCCAATCAACAAACATGATCTATTAGCTTTTTTAAATTTATTTTAAAGAATTCTTCTATCAACTAAATCTTATAATACATCTAAGGATATGCAGATCATTCTAGTACATACTACACAGTAAAATCTATGATAGGAAGTCCAACAATGTTAGAAAAGATATATCGTAGTTAGACACATAAATGTGTCCCTTTTACTTGATTAGAATTTGAACATTTTGTTTTAAGTGAATCGATATATAATACTTGTATTTCGAATTTTCATGTGCAACTTTTGGCAAAGAAATTATTACAAATAAGTGAATCTTGCAGTAATAAAATATGTTTTAAAGAATGAGTTCTCTAACGCCTTGCTTATATTTTCTCTGTGGAATAAATACGGAGAGAAACGGTTTTTAACAATATTTCTTACATATAAAAAAGTATGTGAATTCAAAGAAACTATGCTTGCACGCAGGATTGTTTCAGTTTATTTTCATGATAAACTCAACTTAGAATTTCGGAAAGTGTTTTTTTTCTTTGATTGTTCGCTGAGTTTGCCCTGTTTTGATCAACTTATCGATGAAAAACAAGATGCTGTTCTCGCAACATACAAGAAAAAACATAAACCACTTGAAAAAAAATCTTGCAACAGAAACTTTAGAAAAAGACTAAAACATATAAATTGCCTATTAGTCTTGTCTTCATTGAGATTTACAACAATTTCCTAATATACAGGTTTTATTTCTTTATGAATCGCTTTTCTAGATTTTGCCAGAATACTATTTTGTCAGTCTACTTTATAGATGTTAATAATTAAATTGGAATTTACTGTTAGATAAAGAGAAGCGTTTTTACATTTTGATAACGTCTTCAATCCATATAGAAACTGTTTTCAGATTTCTTCATAACAAATGACATGCATCTCGGCCGATGCACCAACAGTTCGAGCAAGTACAGACAACATGAAGAATTTTCTTAGTTTTGTCTATATGAATGAACCACTTCTTAAACAATATGGTGCAATCAAAATCGCAGTACCTACTGAATTTCAATCTGCCAAAAAAAAGAATCGAATAAAACTCATGACTCCTTCCATGACTCAACAGGTTATGCGATTAAATCAAAATGATTTTATCTATTCTGTTGATTCAGTGCCTTGTTTCAATGAGAAAGAACAACATCAACCATCACATTTAGATGAAGCAGGTTTTTGGTCATCATTATCTCATTTTAATTATCCACAGAAAATATCAAGTGTCTCCAAAATACCAGGGGCGAGTTTTTTTTTAAAACGTGTTCGCCGAACTGACTTGGATATTCATCAATTACCTCGTCGATCACTGCTCAGATTGTGTGATAAAAATATTCTTCGTCAATTTGTTCCATCTTTGATTCGAACACATGGGCCTGGTGCGATCTCACCGTTGGCCTCTGGTCGTCAACGTCTTCTCTCGTTTAACTATCATCACGAAGGCGGTGTTCGTTATTGGTATATTGTGCCAGCAAATGAACGAAATGCTCTTGAACGCCTTTTTCATCATCAAAAGACTTCCGCTTGTCTTGAACATGGATGTATACTGATGGATCCTCTAATGTTCGACAAATATAAAATTCGCTATCATAGGCTAATTCAGCAACCTAATGAAATTATCATCATAGGAGCAGGTGCTCTATCTCAAAGTTTCACTGATGATGCAAGTTGGAGTGAAACAATCGATTTTGCACTGCCTAGCTGGCTCGATGATGGGCATGCACAGGCTCAAATAACATGTGATTGTCAATTAGACAAAACTTCAAAATCAGAAATAATCGATACTAAATTATTCAGTCGTGGAATCATACAACGATATATTAGCAGCAATTTAAATTATCTAACTGAAGAAACATCTTCATCTTATACAGGTTAGTTTATAATCTTATATATGTAGATGAATTTCTCATATGTTAATATAATTGTTTCAGATAAACCAAATCTGGCAATGAGTGATACAGCATTATTCTCTAATATTTCATCTGGATCTTTTGATTTATCATCGAATCAAGTAGCTGACTCTTGTATGTGGAATAGCGCATTGGAAATCGAAGATATTGACGATGACAGGCATTTAAAGTTATTAAAAACAGCCGAGTAAGTATTTCTATTATCGATGAATTCAACTATTACAGACTGTTTTATCGTGTTCGAGTACTTTACTGAACGAGATATTTTTACTTCATACTGAGAATACTATGATGATAAAAAAATTCATTTTGCTAACAGCATCGATCATTTTGTGTTAAAAGCCC
>CAJNYU010000350.1:73530-93455 GCA_905331475.1 Rotaria socialis
CCCCCCCCCCCCCCCCCCCCCCCGCTTAAAGCACTAGATAAACTTAGATCATCACAAAGAAGACATGAGTTACGTATATTAGTATGGAAGGAAATGAATTCAATCATACCCAAACATTCAAAATAGTTCTGGATTTTCTCTGTTCTTGGTCAAATGCGATGATTATTGTCATCATGATTGTCAATTTATTGAATTTCATTGTATAAACCAATCAATCGTATCATTGTTGATTAAAGAAAAATCAATATGAATTTTTATTCTTTCTATATTCTGATAAAAATATTTCTTTAATTTATATTTACTATATAGGGAAGTTTCATTGCACATAGCATCAAATGGTAGTAGTAGTAGTATTAGTAGTAGTAGTAGTGATATTACAGCACCACATATATATTCAACTTCGTTCGGATCAATCAATGATTTTTACGCACTCTCACCACCAAAAGATTTCTATGAAGATATAATGGAAGCGAGCACAAGCGAACCTCGCTGTTTATCTCTTCAAGAAATTATAGATCTATTAGCTACCCCACCAAGTACTATTACGTCGACACAATGTCAAACTGAAGAACTTATTAATGACCACACAAATGTCATGGTACGTATATTGACTAATTATCAATTAAAAGTTGAGAATTTCTTAGAAAAACAAAGCTTTATGAAAAAATTCCTTATTTGAGTTTTAGAATATATTTTACTTCTTTCAGCAACTATGATTCGTTTAGATTTTAAAAATTTTCAATTATAAAATGTGTAAAATTATATTAGAGACTCTTGGAGTATTGATTTCTTTTTTTCAAACTTTGTTAACCCATATTTCAAATGAAAATAGATGATAAATTCACTGTATGACAAAAAAAACTTTGGACTCTATGTATCACACAGGCTCGGTTATATTCTATAATCTTTTTTTAAAACAAAAAGTTCAAATCAATGGAATAGAATATCATGTTTTTGTTGATTATATCAGTCTAGTGTAATCAAAGTAGGACATGGATATATGCGCTGAAAAGTCTAATATTCTTCTAAGTAAAAATATAGATATTTATGAGATATACATCCACTTCAACGTCCACTTCGGCACAAATAAATAATTTTTACTTTCACTTGAGCGCAAAGCTAAATTCTTTGTACCATTGCTTAAAACGCAAAATATTATCATTTATTATAATGAAAGTAGTTATATATCCGTTTCGTTGAAATTTCAGGATTTAGTTATATTCCAAGAATAGCTGTTATAAGCTTCAATAGTCATTTATTTTTTAACTGCATACTTATGTATATTTTTTCATCGAAAATTTTAATTTGAAACTCGTAATATATTTTCTATACAATATTCTTATTCAAAAAAGCAAATTTTAATAAACTAAATTAATTTGAACACGATAAATAATTTCTGTAGTTTTACAAAGACCTAAAATTCGTCAATACTAAGCCAATTCGAACTCTGGTGTTGACATTTGAGAACATAACCATGCTACTTTTATTGGTTATCTCACAGTATAACTAATTTAGACAAGATAAAATGTTGTACGTATTAAGTCAAATTCCGTTTTTTTTTCATTTAGAGTTCTCTATCATCATTGCATAGTAGTACTACAGTCAAAAGCATTGAAAATTCAAAAGCGTTTAAAAATAAACGCACGAAAAAAAACAGAAATTCCTACAAAACTTTAGTAATTCACAATATGAGAAATAACGTGACTTCAGGCGACATACGGCGTCATTTTGTCGGCTGTACGAAAGACACAATCAAACGTAGTTACATGTCGTCACATCTTAAGTATGTTAGTAGGGATTTTAATACTTTTTCGCAATCGATATTTTGTTTTTCTTTACAGCTACGCATTTGTTCTGCATCGTAAACGCAGAGATGCTGAGTATAATCTAAGACGACCTATTAATAGTCATGTTTTTGGTTCTAATTGCTACGTCGAATTTATGAAGGAAGATTTTCAACTTTCTAGAATATATCGAAATGCTGATGTATGGAATGTTATGGTCAAAGGAGTACCTATAGATGTTACAGAAACGGATTTACGTAACTTGTTTATTGGTTGTCACTCAATGAAATTCATTCCAGCACGTATTGTTGACCAACGAAGACCACATTTAGCACCAAGAACTAAGCATAAAGTATTGTATGGGCAAGTATCACTTGTTTTTCATTATGCTAGGTCAATAGTTTGTTGATTTTTCTCCACGTCAAGTTTCGAATGTTCGCTCATTGTGCTTTCACTTATATCCAAAAGGAACAAATCAGAAAATAATTAAAATGAGCAATCGATTAGAATAAGGACTAAAAACGAAGTCTTCTTTGAAACAGATATTGTTTTGTGAGTATTAATATAGAAGTCTATTTTTTCATTATACTGATATAAATTCGCTTCGAAGTATCTATATAATTTATCATTTGATTGATACTTACAACTAAGACTGCTTATCTTTTATTCGATGGATTAAATAAGTCAAAAAGTAGATAATCAAGTGAAAGATAGATAGGTACTATCAGTTACCGATTAAGAATTTGAAACTGGCAACAAGAAGAGTCAAGCTTCTTTTCTATTATGACTCCATTATTCACATAAATACATACTGTGAATTTGACTGTCATGAATTGTAATTTAATTGATTAATCTAAAATTCATGATATTTGATCGATGTAAAAAGGAACGTAGACATATTTATAAGTAAGTCTTCATATTAAGTCTTGATTCACTGATATAAAACTGCAAGAAATATATACGTATATTTCAAGAAAATTTGAAATCGGAGCAATTTTATTAAAATTTTCTACAGAGGACACTGAAATTTGAAATTCTTCTTCAATAGAATGTATGAGACCCCTGTATATGTTAAAGTAAGATGAAATTGCTTTGAATCTTAATTTTATTATAAAATGATTTATTTTTACACTTATCTGATCTTTATCATATTTTTACAAAGAAATATTTCATTATTGATACTGAGAAAGACTTACAAATATGCTAACCAATGTTTTGTTTTTGAATATATAGATATGCATTTCTGTATTATACAAGTATTGAAGAAGCTGTCAATGTGGTGAAAAATGCGGACAAATTTCAAATTTCAAATCAACCTCTTACAGTTACTTTCTATGATGCAATGAAATCATCATGGGCACAAAAGAAGATGGCCTATCTTTCTCAATCAGTGAAACATTCACAGTAATTTTAAATAAAATGTCGATAAATAGATGCTTGATATGTTTTTTTTATTGTGGCTACGATAATAAATTAATTCTATGTTGAGTTTTTATAGGAGAACCTATACATGTAAGCATTGAATCTATTCAACTGTTTTGTAAAACTTGTCAAAATCTGCTAAAGATTATTTTCTTCTACAAGTTTACATTCATCCATTAAGCATAAAAGTACTTTTACATCCATCGAATTGGATTCACACTGATTTCTTTGTTTTTCTCTCTCTCTCTCTCTCTCTCTCTCTCTCTCAGTACTAGTGCTGATGTTATAATTTCACTCCATATATTACCTATTTTGTTTTGCTTTTTTTTCCTGTAATTCAGGTAACTGAAAAACACCTACGTAAATATTTGTTTACAAACAGTATTCCTAATCAATATGTAATTTGCTTATTCTATGGAAAGATCTAGCGTCAATCAGACATCTATGTCAGATTTTACATAAAATTCAATTTAAATTCAGATAAAAGACTTTAAAGCTAAACAAACCGTTATCTAACAGCACATTCCAATGAAATAATCACTCGAAATAGTTTCAATATCTTTTAACTACGTAGAAAAACAAGAAATAAAATATTTAATCTAATCTAGATTCTTGTAGAAAAAACGATTATTCTTTGAAGAAAATCGATTGAACACATTGAATATTTGCAGTTAAAAAAGTAATTTACTTCTTCAATTAGAATAATTATGAAATGTATATTTCATCATAAAAAATATTCGAAGCGAAACATCAACGTTACGAAAATATATTGAATGATTGATCTTTGATTACTCATTAATAGTGCGATCAATAAAAATGATTTAGTAGCATTATTGAAGTACTTTTACAGTTCCAACCAGTAGATTAAATGTAGGTGTGGGTGTAAATATACCATTTGATTTAATCAGATTAAGATTGATCGAAGGCTTATTCAGTTAATAATTCATATATGCTATTTCTGCTTTAATCTAATAGAGCAAATCTTTCACACCACGATATTTTTACAATTATCAGTAGAAGATATTTTTCTGGTGCTGTATGTATCTTCTAATGTGTATGACTAGCAATTAAATGATGGACCGATTTTTCACGAAGTAGTCTTATCAGTGAACGAAGCATATTAACATTGAAGTTTTCAGTATAGACTTTTGACATAAATATAAATAATTGCAGTGGCCGTCAAATATCTTCAAGATAAATTATCGATACACATTGTGTTCAATCAGACTCAAATAATTTTTTTTATTGAAGAGATACCGAACACTCTTTATACTAAATTGAATCAATTTCATACAACAGTGAGTACTTAATTATGACCGTATTAATACAAGAAGAAAACAACGAGCTTCAAATTCAACAAAGCACTTTAAAGTTACAGAAAATCAACTTAAAATTAATAGAGCAATACTTTAGAATAGTTCAAAGTACAATAAAGTGACTTAAATCAAGAACTTCTGTGTTTACGCATTCAAAATTTTGGTTATTTAGTTGTCTAAAACCTAGTTTTGATACGCATTTATATGTTACAAAATTAGCTCAAGTAATAATAAAGGAATTCTATACAGCATCGATTCGCAAATATCAAAAGATTTCTCAGCAATAGATTATATTGGATGAAAATTAGTATCGGAATTGATGAGGACTACTTCGAATATTTACTATCAATAGATTAGTAAAATGTTTTATCGATGAATAAATATTCGAAAATAGCAAAAAATTTCCAACTACTCTATGCCACATTTTCAAATATGTGTATTATTTCTAGATAAAAGTAATCAACCGTTGATGTTTCTTTCATTTCTACTGTGAAATTTTCGAAACTAATCTAAATGAAGCATTTTATAGACATATCAGGTAAAAGTGCTTTGTTTACGGACGATATTCTAAAAAAAATGCAAAATTTTGTCATGCTATTTAGAAATATTTTCTTCTCTTTAAAAACCAACCAGTTCATCATCTTCGTCATCCATTTGAAAATTTACGATGAAAAACAACATTTTTTATTTTCATTTGTATATAAACATGATCGGTTACTATTTCAAATGCTCACCATCAAACATCACAGAAAATTAATACTAGTAACTCAAAATGTAACTTTTACAATTATGCACGATTATTATTTGTCGTTCTGTTTTCATAATTTGACTCAACAATCATCATTGCATACATGATAAAAACATAATATTCATGATATTTTCATTTTGAAAAAGACGAGTCGATATTTCTACTTTTTGTCAAAGAAAATTTAAAAGAAAAAACACAACTCATATACAAAGTAAATAAATATATTTTCTAATGTAAAATATTTGAGAAACAGATGAAAATTTTCTATTTAAAATTCATAATACGAATTGTATATTACAAATGAGAAATAAACAAACAATCAAAATGTATGAAATCATTCCAAAACAAGACAATCAGAATTAATATAAAAAATTGAACATTGAATCTTGAACTGGAACTTCTATATAATGAACTATGTGGAATCTGTAATTTATTCAATTAAATAACTTAACAGTATTATAAATATCTAGCGAATTCATTTCAATTTTAATACAGTAATTTATACATATTAAGAAGTTCAGTAAAATCTGTATCAGATTACTCGGCATTTAATTAAATATTAATATACATTTTAGACCAAATTTCACAGCTCATGATAAATCTTTGTGCGTAAGAAGTGTTTTTGTTCTCCAATAGTCTGTAGTCATGAGAAGTATGTACGCTAATTGCATCGGATAACATCATGACAAATAGGAACGATGATTTTGTTTTTTGCTCTCCGGTCACGTTTTTCTCTTACCTTATCGACTTCTTCATATTGCCTCGCTCGTCGTCCTATTGCATCCCTATTGGCTGCATCATTATTTTTCATGTTTGCTAAATCATTATTTTTCACGCTTGCTAAATCGCTATTTTTCATAAGCTTTATGTTGTTCTGTTTTTAGTATTACACTTATGGGTCAGGAAGAATCTGGACTAATGGTTCCTGGTACGACATTGTTTTGATATTATTAAAAGGAACATTTCGATAATGAAATTACTTTGTTTTCTAAAAATAGGCGCTGGAAATCCACCAGCATCTCTACCTAGCGATTGGCGTTATACAATTCAAACAGTAGTAATGGAACGTCGATTAGTTCCTGTCAATAAAGATCAATATAAATTTCATGCAGAGCTTGGTGCCGGTGCCTTTGGTTCGGTTTATTCTGCTCGTCGTATTTCAGACCGCAAGTTCAGACATTTTCAGTGGTACTAACAAAACTTTCTTTCTTATAGATAAACCGGTAGCTATCAAAGTAGTGTCACTTGTCACATGGAGTAGTGCAGATGGAGAGATGCTTGCCGAATCAATTCTTACTGAAATTGAAATGTCAAAGCGTTTATCAAGAGCATCTAATCATGTTGTACGCATGTTTGATTTTGACTTTCATAGACAATCAGGTCTGGCTTTTCTTGTTATGGAACTTGGTCAACATGATTTAGAAAAGAGATTGAAAACGCAACCTCGCCTCTCAAATGCAGAAAGAAAAATAATATGGCGACAATTAGTCAGCATTGCAATGGTTCTTCATGATAATAATATTGTAATCTAACTGATTTTGATTTTTTTGGCACGTTAAGATTTCCTTCTAATTCTCATTAGGTACATCTTGATATTAAGCCTCAAAATCTTATAGTATTTCCTGGTAATAGAATCAAATTGGGTGATCTTGGTATCGCTCAAAAAGCATACCGACATAGGTAAACATAATAGAGGACTATTTCTTTCATTAAATATTCAAAGAAAATATAATATACAACAAAAGCATATTGTTCGATACATACAAATAAAGCCTCTATTATTATTTGTAGGGTTGGAAGTAATGGTACTTGGTTATATTCGGCACCAGAAGTAACAATGGCTCCAAGACATCATGTTGCAGTAAATACATCAAAATCAGATGTTTGGTCATGGGGTGCTGTTCTCTACCGTATGACTTATCAAGAACCACCTGAGTATACGCCTCCATGTTATCGTCCACCAAAGAATCAACATACATATCGAGATCCTCAGCTTGTTGATGTACTACGACATACGCTCGTTCGTGACATAAGAGAAAGAGCAGATCCTCCATGGCTTACTCGACATCCTTACACGGGAACACCTTGAACAATTGCTTTTTTAACGCTATTCTATATCATTCAATTCAAGTAATAAATCTTACGTTTTATTAAATAAAAAAGCAAGTGAACGGCATTTTCGTTGAACGGAAACAATACATTTATAGAGTTCATTTTACTGTTTTCCATTGGATAATCTGATTGAAAGACACAAAATATCAGTAAATTTTCATCATGAAATGTTTGATTTCATAAAGAATGTTGTATTTTTTTCTGCGGATTATGTGAAAGAAAAATTGATATGGTTTTGATGACATGCCATAGTATTATCAGAAAGCGGATGAAATTATAATAATTATAATGCACAGCTGTTCTTCTGATATCTACACACAAGATTTTTAATTCGTTTAGAATAATAATCAAATTTTCTCTTCTTCGTTGTGATGTATTCTTGAGAATTTCATATAAAATAAATCCTCGCTTTTCGAAAACATAATATTCTATTCTAACTATTTTTGTAGTTCAACAACGAGTGCTATTGTTACTTGCTGATATGTATAGGTAGTAACTATTATAACATAGATTAGCATTTCTTCTTCTCTGACATTCTAAAAATAAATACTTAGTAGGAAAAGGTTTTTTTTTTAATTTGACACGAACTCTTTATCTTTCTCAATAAGATTGTTTTATAACGGTACTGAAGTTATTAATAGGCAGTTCAATAATAATATTAGCATCAACGTGCTAATTGGAAGCATAAAAAATAAAATAAAATTTTACATTGTTACGTATTATTAACTAGAATAAAATACGTTTGTTTTCATCTGTTTAACATTAACAATATTGTAGAAAATAAATTAATGATTGAACATAGGTGCCCAAACTGAAATCAAGTTAGCAAAATAATTTCAATCAATTTTATTTTATTTTTTATCGTCTTTTTAGTTCGTTTTCAAAAAACAAAAATAATTTATCGTGTTTAAAATAAATAAAAACCACAAATATACACTTCATTGATAATCACAGCTGGTTAATAGAAAGAATATCATTCGTTTTGTCTATCTGACGAGTGAGAATAATAAAATTAATTTAACTATTTTTCACCGGTTTGTTTTGAGTAAATTGTTTACATAAATGAAATTTATGATTAATCGGTCGAGAAATTCGTTTTATTCGATATGATTTTAGCAAAGGACATTTTACGTATTCACTAACAATAGTTTCATTGAATTCAAATTTAAATTGCTTATTATTAAAGGCAATAGCACGTGATAAACGTAATGATGCATTATTTGTCATATTATGAAATGATATTAAATGTGAAAAAATATTTGTATTATATGTATAACCAGAACATAAACGTGTACCATGTTCAAAATGAATACCATAAACACCGTAATTGGTTAGAGGGCATCTTTTAATTAGCGAATAACGTGGTGTTGTACGAAGAACATTTTTGATGGTCTGTGAATTAAATAATATTGGACTTGGAGATGAATAACCAAGAAGAAGAAGATGCGATATAATAATAGATGACGATGAAAGATTAAAATTATGAGATAATGTTAAATGTTGCCAAAGTGGAGAAGCCAACTTCGAACCTCGACCACCAGCAAATATATCACGACATGGAAAATTTGAAAGGCCATGGCACATATCAAGACCAAATGAAGATGCCAAAGAATATAACGGGCAAGGGCCAATAAAAGATAAAATTTCACTTCTACTTGGCTATCAAAAAGATAAATCAAATGGATCAATGTATATTAGAAATAAAACAAGAACTTACTGTATGATTAACAGATTTAGTAGGCCTATCGAGAAGAAAACAGAAATATTTGATTTATATCATCATCATTAATAAATAAACTGTATTGCTAATTGAAAATTAGATTCTGTTACAAAAGGTCAATCGTAGAAACGTTTCTCACTGCGCGGAATTAATAGATCTAATTTTTCATTTTGATTGTTGCAAAAAAGGATTCTTAATATTTTTTATCAACTAGATATTTTTTCATGTTTATTGTCTTGGCTTTAAATCGATAAAAATAGCTGTACTTTATCGTATTTAATTACAAATTCAACAGAATTTGAATATATGATGGTAAAATAAAAAACAAATTCTTTTTTTTCACTGCTAAATAAAAGCTCTTGAATATGAATGTAATGAAGATAGTAAGAACAGTTGTTTTATTCTTGTAAAGTTTCTGTCGAAGAAAATTCCCTTGCAGACTAATTTTGACGAGAGCATTCTTTTTTCAAATCTACTGTATAAGTTATATTTATATTCTTGCGCAAAAATAAGAATCGATTCATTATAATTAAACTTTGATATATTTTTTTCCATTAAAACAATCACAGCTTGCATGATATTTCAACAGAATAAGCCTTTGTTTCTATAGTCAATTTATTAGGTACTTAACAAAGTAGAAATCAGCTCATTTTTCTCCAATCGAATATAAATTTTTTTTAGAAAGTTTGACAAGAATTTTCGTTGCATTACAAAAGAAATTATTCATACGAAATTAATTCCTCGAATTTTTACAGAATGCATACTAGATTTGTAATATTATTGAAATGCTTGTAAGTATATTATTAGAACTCGAATACATATGATTAATATTCTTGATAACTACTCTTTTGAACAGAAAATCAAACTTGATTCCAGCTAATATTTATTTAGATTTTTCATTGCATATAACTTTCAACGGGTTTCTTTAATAACTTACTGATATTTAGCAGCGAGAATAGCCATTGTTTGCGCGTGCATAGAATCATTATTCATTTGAATTGTTTCTACTATATTTTCCGCTTGATACAACGTGACATTAGCATTGCTTAAAAGAAAAGAATAAAAATATGAAAAGAAAGAATCATGAATGTTAAAATATACGGAGTTCTGCTCAATAGATTATTTAAAGTGTTTGAACAATTAGATTGATTTAATGATTGTAGAATAGTATCTAAAGTTTTCTTGTGATTTTAACTTTTTGTTTTGTTTTTCAATAAATAATATTACTTTTTTCAAAATAATTTCCAGCAGGACTATTTTCTTCATCCTCATTGTCTTCTTCTTCTTCTTCGCTAGCTTCACTAGAACTTAAATTTTCTTCATTATTTGAATCAATTAATATTTGAGTGTTTTCATCATTAGTAGCTAAGATATAAAACATAAACACAAAGTTATGCTCGATAATCTTATGTGAAAGAAAATAAAATAAAAGCAAGTGCTATCACTTACAAGAATCTTGTTCCATCCTTTGGAATTTATTCAAAGTATCATCAATTAATGGCGTATGAATTGAATCTGTTGATGAATTGCAATCTTTCAAATTTTCATGATACATTCGATCTAAAATTTACTAAATAGAACTCACTGTTTTCATTTACTCTGTAAAAATATCAAGTAAAAAAGAAACAACGGACAGAAGCAGTGTGATCAATTACAGGGGATAACAAAAAACAACTAGTTTATTTCATTGTTTGCCAATCGAATGAAACATTATTTGCATGTTGTAATGGTGGTATAGGCGGTGTTTTCAATGTCCATTGCCCATCTGATGGATTTCTTTCACACAGTTGTAACCCTAAATAAGAAACTTTTCTAATAACACCATTAAAATCTGAATAAGATCGAGGTGGAAGTAAACATAATTGACGTGTGCAAACTTCAAGTGTTGCTGCATGACCAATGAAAAATATATTTGCTCCTGAAAAAATTAATGATTTTAAAGAAAAATAAATTCTCTATTTTGTTTTTGATTTATCTACCAGTCAATTTATGTTTATCAGTTATTTGTTGTGTAACTTTGAATGATCGATTGTAATAATCAATATATTTTTCATCTCGAGATAGTTTTTCTAATGAAATAATCGGTCGATAGTTTTTATCAATATTGTATAAATGTGTTTCTTCTTCTTCATTAATATTCATATCAGATGAATTAAAAAATGTTGGTAAACCACGTTCATACCAACCCAAAAATTCAAACAAACCAGGTTCCACACGAATTTTCACTCGATCTTCGATTCCCATACCTGAAATAAATTCAAATTTGTTGTTTTGATTACATTGATAGAAAACTAGACCTTGAAGAATATAATGTGCCGTTTGAATACATCGAAATGCTGGTGATGAATAACAATATTGTGCAAGAGACTCATTAGCAGCTAATGCTTCACCAGTTAATCGAGCTTGACTCACACCAATCTCAGTGATAGGTGAATCGCCAATAAAATCTCGAAACGGGTTACGACGACGTGGTAAAGATAATGGCATATTTAAATTCAATCGCTGATAATTTCCTTGAATAGTCAAATGAGTGTAATTTTAAACAAACAAATGTTAAAAAGAATTAAAATGGTAATACCAGCTTTGTCAAAGGCTAATTCTGGCCAAGACGAACCAAATGCAAAATCAACTCGTTCACCATGACGAATACAAAATAGACGAATTAAACCTGGATTTGATGTAGACGATAATACATCTAATCTACCATTCTAAACAATAATTTATTTGAAATAAATAAAAATTAAAGATATAAAAATATGTACTGTTTGATTCAATCGTGGAATTACTGCTATTTTTCTTGCAAAATTTCGAACTTCACTTTGATTATTGGAATCTTTTTCATCAGTTGATGGTGAAATATCGGTTTCTGAAAGATCAATTAGATTTGTTGAAGAATTTTCATTTACTAACGATGACGATCTCGAATAGAGAAAAATAACATAAAACATAAAATGGAATTTATAGATCAAAATTTACTTTTGTAAAGTCCATGAATCTGTTTCAGATGTTTTCCTTAAATTTTTCAAAGCGCATAAACCTTCTTCGCCTGTTGTATGAGAGCGACCTAGAAATAAAAATATAATTCACATATTAAATTACTTAATATAAAAATAATAAATTTCTTTGGAAACTAATATTTTCTAATAATTTATCTTAGTTGTCGAATCATAGTTTATTTGATATTTGGTAGAATATCTTCGTCTACCTTGATTGATAATCAGTTGCACAAGTTCTAACTGATGTTGTCGTTGTTCTCTATGAATTCTTTCTTCACGTTCTTGTTCATTGCGTCTTTGCTCATTAATAAATGACATAAAACGTTGCTCAGATTGTTGTTGTGCAACAAGAAATTTATTAAAAACCGATTGAAGAACGTCATCAATAAGATATGCTTGATGTTTATACGGTGGCATAGATTTAATATAAAAATCCATTTCATCTGTTCTTAATTGTTCTTGATCTTCGCTGATTTTATTGGGATGATTTGCATGTGAATCTTCGGTTTGATTTATAGTCGAATTAGTTCGAGTCGATTGAAGCATTGGGTATGGATCTTCTGGTCGTTGAATGTAATCAGGCGAAACATCATCATATAAATTTTGTTGTTCATCATCCTCATTCATCGACTGAGAATAAAATAAAATACTATTCTATTGAATAATAAAACTATTTTACCTCCTCCTCATCATCAGTAATATCATCGGGTTCATTATTATTTATATTTGAAATGATTTCTCCTTCTTCATTCTCTGTCTTTATATTAGTTTGTAATTTTTGTTGATGCTGTTGTTGTAACGAACGTTTCTTACTTCGTTGTCTTTTATATTTATGACCAAATAAGTAATGAAGATCATCATAGAAACGGCACGTTAATGTAGATTGGCCATGTTCTTCATGTAAAGCACGAGCTTTTTTATATGAAAACTTTAAATTTTTGACGCGACCGCGTATTTGATTCCAGTCACGATTAAAACCAGCTTGTCTCAGACGTTCAGCAATTTCATGATAGATTTCACGTGTTCGAACACTTTCAATAGCTTTAAATATTCTTTCGTCTTTAAGTAAATCTAATAAAGCTCGTGTCTCTTCCAAGTCCCAAATCAATGCACGTTGATGAAAACGTCGAACTGGCTTTGTTGATGAAGTGCCATTTATTGTTGGTGAATTCGTTGTCGCATCTCGCGAAAGCATATCCAGCATTATCTAGAACTCGTCTTCTTCTATCTTGAAGCGCACAACCTCAATATTGCCGTCGCGACACTCACCCGCGCTTCACTCAAAAGCAAGAAAGAAAAAATGAGTCGACGTTACTAGCAGCACTCTACTTTAACTATTACTCTTACTCTTACGGCTACTACCACTATTACTACTCGCTTGTTGTGCTATGATGCAGCTTGTGTGTGCTCGTCATTTGCTGTTCTCCCTCTCTCTCGCTCTCTCTTCGTTCTCTCGTGTGCGTGCAACGCACATTCAGCAAAGAAGCATCGAAGGTGACTGTGTCTTGTGCGTTGTTAGAGAAACGAAGAACATTTTATACGCATGTAAGAGAGAAAGAGAAGAGTCTCTCAAAGGCCACACAAACACATAGATGCATGATGAAATATTCTTATTCTTATTCTTTCTCTTGATAGATGATAGAGAAGAAAGCGAAAGAGCGAGAAGCGAAGATATATAGCTAACAGAAAAGAAGACAAAAGACAACTTAATTAAAGCTTACTCACCAAAGACATTTTCTTGTTCGCCTATTCGACCGTTATCAAGTACCATAAACAGATCATTCGCTTTCAATAAAAGACATTTGTTAATAGTTGTCTCTTTTGTTGATGAAACAACTCGATATACAGTCTAACAAAAAAAAGGAAGAAATTGTTTTTATTTGATTCTGTCAAGAAAAATCAAATATAAAAGGACTAACCTCATTCATAGAAGATTTTTCACGTGAATATAATCGAAGACTCCAATTTACAGGACGATCAAGATCAAAGTAAAGTCGCGCAAATTGTAATAGTGATGCTCGTTGATCAGTAGGCAGATTAAATAAAGTTGACAAACCATGAGTAAGAGTCAAATGTGCTAATTTCTTTGCAGGTAATATTGAAACAGTTGGTACTAAAAATAAGCATAAATTAACGTTTGAAATAAATTTTACTTTAGTTAAATATACCTATTTTTTCAAATTGTTGTTTCAACATATCGAAAATATTTTGAACAATATTTTTAGTTTCAGTATCAGGTATAAGCATAAGATAATCATTTGTTGTATATAAAACCACGCGTAATAATTGTTTAAATAACCTGTGATATTGTTCCATAACAGAATCAAATACTTTATGAAATGTATGAACGTGTCTATCAGGTATCTAATGAAATATAATCAAAAGTTATTTACTAATAAATGTATCCTTACAAATATTTACATGAAAAAAACTAGATAATTTAAAAGCACGCAAATATTGACGATCATTTAATAAAGTAGTTCCCTTGGCAAGATAACGAAATAGTTCACCATTAAATGTTCGAATCTCTTCATGAAGCTGTTTATCAGGACAAAGAAGTATAATAAATTCAGTTCGGATCAATCTATCATCACTACATCTTTGAAGAAGCCTAAGATAAGAAAAGAAAAACAATGGCATTTACCATTTTGAATGTTTACCTCTTACCAATCAGTAGCAGCTTGAACTGAACGAAAACCAGTGGCTACACATGCACGTTCTCTAAAGCAATGAGATGTATTGAAAGAAAAAGAAAATAAATAAGTCGTTTTTACTAACGCTTTTTCTTGTGGTATTCCAAGTTTATTAGTGAGCAATGTTAAACATGATGATTGACATGATATTTGTTCTTCTTGATCATTATTATCGATAAGGGATGTTGACCATCGTTTGTTATTTTGATTATCAAGCTGTTGTCTTCGTAGAGATATTCGTTGCATAGGAATGAAAAGGTCGAAGAGAATTCACACTGATAAGGAATCAACAAAAACTGTGAATAAATGAAGAAAATATACTGCGACAATGTAGGAACGAAAAACTAACGATGCATATCGTTTTTTTTCTTTTTTCGAGGCTTTTCTTTGAGTGTATCGATGAAAGTACAAGTAAAATATGATTTATATTAGTCGATGAAAGTTAAGATGAATGTTCTGTTTAGAATAGTTCTTAATTAAGTGACATACTTGACTATGAAAAAAATATCGAAGTGTGAAGATTACAATATATATGGAAATCGTTGAGTTCTTTTTGTCATTAGTACACATAAGAAGGCAGACTTTGCAAATGAACGATATAAAAATTAGTGAAATCACCAAAAGAAAAAGGAAGTAGCTGTCAGATCATCCAATGTTTACGAAAGGAGAAAGAGACACAGTTATTACACAATAGCGACTCAGAACAGATGTCACTTTCACTCACACCATTGATGATCAGTTTCATGTAACTTACTGAGGTAATTTCTATTGTTTTCTCGGCTTCTTTATACTTATAATTAAAAAATTAATCAAAACCCTAAGAAATTTTGAAAGACTACTCGAAAATATCATCTGTTTGATTGTCATTTCATCTGGTCACAAATACAAACCGTATATCTTGACGTTTTTTTCACATCGAATATAGTGTTGAAGTTTTATCTAAAAATTTAGTTACACCTATCGAACGTTTATGTATCTATGAAAACTAAGATATTCTTAAGTGATAACTTTCTTCGAGTAATATCAATACTGGATGAATACAGAAATCGGACCTGTGATCGATTGGCTATTTGAATAAACAAATGGAAAAGCCGAACATGTCCTTCTGAGTGATGTCTGCTGTTGAATGTACAATACGAAATAGTATATGAATGTAGCTAATGATAAATCATTGTAATGTTTTGAGTCTTGCTTTTTTTGCAAATTTATTTTAGAAATTGATGATGGATGAGCAGCGGCCACCACCACCGCCTGTACGCATTGATTCCATCTCAGGGTAAATATACATCTTCATTGATAAAGATGAAGTAATTTTACTATCTTATTATGTTTCTTTTCTAGTTCGACATCAAATCTCGAATTGAAACCTTTACCTCGTCTACCAGATGAAGAATCAAATAAAAAGAAAAAAGCAACTAGTAAAGGTAAATAATATCTACTTATTCATCGATTTTTCATGTCATTTTAATACTTGACAATCTTATAGAATGGTCAAAAAAAGATCCATCAAAATTAACAATATCACGTCCAACAAATTTTAATCATCCTATACATGTCACATACAATCCATCTACAGGTGAATTCGATGGTATGCCTGAACTATGGTCTAATTTATTACAAAGTTCTAAAATAACAAAACAAGAACAAAAACAAAATCCACAAGCAGTTATCGATGCACTAGATTTTTATCAACATTCTGCACATAAAAGAGAATCAAAATTTATGTATTCAAGCTGTAAAAGTATACATTTTCAAATCATAGTTAACTGAGAGGTCAAACTGATGATTATTTTAGATTTAACACCACCGATATCCGGTGATTTAGCGGATAAATTTCGGCAAACAGTCATTCTTGTTTCTGATAGATCAACATCGGTAATAATAAAACATTTTTTTCAATCAGAAAAAAAAAACATATTTTCTCCATAGTCACAAGAACAAATATCAAATGGAATTAAAAATCGTCATGATAATGACGAAATGCCACCACCGATTGCTACGAGACCAGAAAAAACTAAAAGCGTTGTATGTCAATACCTACGTCAAAATATATTACTTAGAGAATAGTGACAACGAAATATTTGGTTTTTCTTTTTAGTATACAAGACCAATTGATGATGATAGTAATAAATCCCATTCATCTATACCCACAGACATTGATAGAACAAAACGTAAACAATTGAGTGATGAAGAGATTTATGCAAGACTAAGATTAATTATTTCTCATGGCGATCCAAATAAAAAATATAAGAGTAAAGATAAAATTGGACAAGGGTAAATTACTTTTTTTTAATCAATAGAAACTTTCGTATTCAAATATATTTTACTGTCTTTTCTTTTCTTTTTGCAGAGCAAGTGGAACAGTACTATTAGCCTATGAATTAGCAACTGGAGAAGAAGTTGCTATTAAACAAATGAATTTAGCTAATCAACCAAAAAAAGAATTGATTATTAATGAAATAGCTGTTATGAAACATAATCGCCATATTAACATTGTCAATTATAAAGATTCATATCTAGTTGATGAGGAGCTTTGGGTAAAGAAAATGCCAAAGAACAAAGAAAGAGTATCTTTTTATCATTGAAATTCTATTTAGGTTGTAATGGAATATCTTCCCGGTGGATCACTAACTGATGTTGTTACAGAAACTATAATGGAAGAAGGACACATAGCAGCAGTTTGCCGAGAAGTTTTACAAGCTTTAGAATTTCTTCATAAAAATCATGTTATACATCGAGATATTAAAAGTGATAATATCCTCTTGGGAAATGAAGGAAATGTCAGTAAGTATTCAATTTTATTTTCATCTGTTCACATGAGAATTATTGCATATATATATATATATATATTTGTATGAATACAATTGTTTTTTTATATAGAATTAACTGATTTTGGATTTTGTGCACAAATTACTCAAGATCAAACAAAACGACAAACAATGGTTGGAACACCTTATTGGTAAGATTTAGATTACAAAAGTTTT
Source organism: Rotaria socialis (assembly GCA_905331475.1). Lineage (NCBI taxonomy): Eukaryota > Metazoa > Rotifera > Eurotatoria > Philodinida > Philodinidae > Rotaria > Rotaria socialis. Next base: position 91,306 of record CAJNYU010000350.1, read on the forward strand.
GAAAAAATACTAACTACGAAATATTTTCTATGTAGGATGGCACCAGAGGTAGTCACACGAAAACAGTATGGACCAAAAGTTGATATATGTATGATGTCGAAAATGAAATATTTAACAAACAACAAAAATGTTTTTTGTTTTAATTATAGGGAGCTTAGGTATCATGGCTATTGAAATGATAGAAGGTAAATAGTTATTTAGAGATTTTTGTTTTGTATTCATGATTTTAATTGATATGATTTTTATAGGAGAGCCACCATATCTGAATGAAAGTCCATTAAGAGTGAGATAATATTGAATCAAATTTAAATTAGAAGGTTTTTTTCTTCTTTTAAATGATTTTAGGCTCTTTATCTAATTGCTACTAATGGAAAACCAGAGATAGTAGGCCGAGAAAAACTATCACCACTATTTGAAGATTTTCTTGATCAATGTCTTGAAGTTGATGTGGATAAACGTTCGACTGCGTCTCAACTATTGCAAGTTCGTATTTATCTATACAAAAATTATAAATAGACTACTTTAAATGTTTTTTTTGTTTTGTTTTAATAGCATCCATTTTTAAAAATGGCAAAACCATTACAAAGTCTAGTACCTTTAATAAACGCAGCAAGAGAAAGTAATAAAACGTAATGCATAAATTTTATATATTGATAACCGAGTGTCTTCTGAATTTTATTTCTCAGTCTTTATCAGATACATCTGCTTTTTCTTTTTGTCTACTTAATTGAGTTTCCCGCTATTTATTCTGAATATTCTCGTTTATAATGATCGATTAATATGTCTATATCCTAATTAGTATGATGCACACACTAAATATCGATTTTTGTCTATGTACGCATCATATATTTCTGCTATGTTCTTTTGCTTCACCGTGAATATTTTCTTTGGTCGATATCAGTAAAACATGAAACAGATTGTTTCCTAATTTTTTTTAACAAAACTTTTGTGTGCTAATAATCATTGTGTGTTTTTTAATGTTAAATTGGGATAATATCAATATGATAAACGATGTTTGGTGCGAGCAAATCTACAGTAGAATCATTATTTAATTATGACTTGTTTTTATATAGAAATGCTTTTAGTTCTTCTCATTCTATCTGTTTTAACATTACTAAAAAGGTGCTTGAATGGGAATTTTTATATAAATCACAAAATAATTCAAAGATTAATATGCTATTTTTATTTTTGTAAAATGATCAGTTTTGAAAAATAATTAATATTATTCTATACTACGATGTGGAAGGCATTGGTAAATATGTCGATTGAATGATGTGTTTTCCTTGTAAATATCTATGAAGTCATTCAAATAATAATCCATATCATATGAATAGTCGGATTCCATAAGAATATATTTGATGAAACGTTAATTACCATTTAACAATGAAAAAATATCGAAAACATTATGCTCAGAGTAATATCATCAGTTCTTTATTGAAAATTGAATTATATTGACATAAAATTGAATCAGTGATATTAATTTAAGATGTTTTACGCTAATGAACAATCACATTCGTTACTCGCGGTATGAATTAATATACGATAAGATCTCGATCAAAATTTGACATAAAACAAACGACATTCAATTCCGATTTCGAGTTACTATCTAATTTGCTATGATTCAAAGTCAACTTAACATAAATTACGATGTGCTTGGCAAAAATCGAAATGCTGATATTATTTGTTGGCACTAAGTTCGTTTTTTATCTTGCATAAAACTGAGATTTATTTGTATTCAATATCACAATAAATGTTTTGGATTGTACTTATTTAAGTGAAACACAGTATAATTTATATATCCAAAACAGTGCTGCCACCTTTTGAAGTCCGAAAAGCAGAAAAAAAAATTATAAATAGCAGAAAATGACAAAAATTTGTTTCTGGAAAAGCAGAAAGTATATTTGCGATATAAAGCTATTTGTAAACTTTGTCCTTTCGTACTAATCAAGAACTTTCACATCAAATTTTGATGTTTATTGAATCAAGAAAAACAATTAATTAACAAATAAGTAAGATTATTGGAAGCATTCTTTTGGATGTATAGTTCTCATTTGATTCAGTAGCTTTTAATAAACCTCTGCTGAACATATCGTTTATCGATTTCTTCTTACTGGTTAACTCTTGATGATAATTACTGGGGATGCGCCAAA